>RJWJ010029722.1:0-20398 GCA_004363605.1 Indri indri | reverse complement strand
GTCTACTGCATTCATTCATTCAACACGCCTTATTGGTGACCATTATTATATTTAGGGAACCTTGCTGCGTCCAGAAGATAGAGAGAGACTTGAGAGCTTAAAGTCATATGGGAGCAACAAACAAGCATCGGAAACACTTGATGTTTTCTACCCAGCACCCATCCCCTTCTCCTGGATCTTAGTTTTCTTCTGGGAAGCATGTCCTCTCCCCCCCTCAGTCCTTGGGTATCAGGTGTCTGGCTCCACCTCTGACTTCCTGGTGGGGCGTGAGCCTCCATCCAGACCTGAGCATCGTATGCCCTGCTTACACTGATTGCTGCAGGGCTGAGAATGTGGCCTGATCCATGGAGCTACAACCTCAGGAATTTTGCTGGAACTATTGAAAACAAGGTTTTTCTTGCTGATCTTGAACTTGGGAGAAAGCTTGAATCTGTTGGCAGCCACCTTGCCGTAACGTGAAGTCTGAGAATGACACTCGTGTGGAGGAAAGAAGAGTTGAGACAAAAAGAGATTGGCCTTAGTGACGTAATTTGAGTCCTTGAATCAAAACACGCCCAAAGCTAGATCTACTCCTTAAGTGTCAGTAGATTTCCATTTTGCTTAATCTTATTTGAATCAGATTTTCTGTCACTGGCACCAGATATAATAAATAATATATAACACAATAATAAATAATAGATGCAGAGAGTATTACAATACAACGTGATAAGTGGGCGATATGATACTATATGCAAGCTGTTATTGCAAGAAGAAGGAGACCTCTCTAACCCAGGGGGCGGGATGGCTTCCTTAAAAATTTCATTTATTTAAGAGCTACATACTGCGCACTGTATCAGTTTTCGAGGGTTACAGTAACAAAGTACTACAGACTTTGGCTTAAACAACAGAACGTAATTTTGTTGTTGTTTGTTTTCTCACAGTTCTGGAGGCTGGAAGTCTGAGCTCAAGTACCAGCAGGTTGATTCCTTCTGAGGCCTCTCTCCTTGGCTTGTAGGTGGCCGTCTTCTTCCTGAGTCCTCACAAGGTCTCCTCTCTGTACCTGTGTCCACATTTCTTATTCTTACAAGGACACGAGTTCTATTGGATTAGGGCTCACCCTAATGACCTCATTTCAACTTAATGACCTCATTTAAGACCGTATCTTCAAAGACAGCACATTCTAAGGTACTGGGGTTTAAGACTATAACATATGAATTTGGGAGAGGGGGGCACACAATTCAGCCCATAAAAAACGATTTGGATACAAAGATAAATAAAAATGGATACATAAATCTACATAAGACTGGCAAAATAACCGTAATACATAGCCAAATAATTGGAAACATGCATATTTATTGAAAACACACACATTGCTAGAATGTTTGGGATTTATCATTTCAGATAAGCCAACATGCCTGTGAGATTACTTCTAGTGAAATAATATGTTAATATAGGCACTATAAATTACTGAGCTTTGAAGAAGAGGTCACTTCCAGGCAGGGTGGTATTTGAGAACCCCTTTGAATAGTGAGTAGAATTTTAGCAAACAGCCAAAATAGATGTGGGGAGACTTTGAAAATACGATACTTTTACCCAAATCAACCATGTGGGCTGAATAGGGCATTGTTTACTATTTCTTTCCACCTTCTTTCCTGTTCAGTGTATTATACCATTTAAAGACTTTGTTAAATACTTTTTTAAAAAGCTTTTTAAATAATGTTTTCCTGCCCCCTTGCTTTGGCCTGTCCTTCCTCATTTTCATTTCATTTCTCTTACTGTCAAATAACGCGAAAGGGTTGAGATTCTTCCCTGCTTGTAAGCTAAGAAGAAACCTGCCAGTGTTTTGTGGATTATTGACAGATGACATGAGATTCCTGGGCAAGAGATAAAGGACAGTTTATACTCCCAGCATTGTGTGTGTGTGTGTGTGTGTCTGTGTGTGTGTGCACGTGTGTATGATTAAGAGAACCAAATGACACTCGTGCATGCAGTGGGGTGTGTTACAGGAGAAGACCCTTACTTTAGGGACCCCAGATCTTTCATGATAGGCAGTAAACATTCCTGGTTTGCACTCCTGAGGGAGACACTATCTCTATCTTACAAGGCTGTTCACTATACAAATGACCTTCTCTAAGATATGAGTAGAAGGAGAAAATGGTATAGTATAGTGTTTAGGAACATAGATTTTGGATTCCGGTTTGACCGTTTCATAGCTGTGTGACCCTGGACAATATTATTTACCTGTCTATGCTTGAGTTTTCTTACTTATAAAATAGGGATGATAATACCTAAGGCTGTAGTGAGCAGTGCAGGACTTGGGGGAGCTGAATGAGGCATTTGTCTGGGGATGCCACAAAACTCAGTAATCAAGATGAATAACATTTTAATGCAAAAACACTCATGGTGAATAAAATATTAAAAGGGACTTTTTTTTTTTTTTTTTTTTTTGGTGATTGAATACACTGACCTTTAAAACTTTCTGAGTTTTTAACAAGAGGTTTTACAGTCAGGCACTCAGCCTTTTCTCTCTGCCACTATTTTGGCAGCCATTTTGGACTTTTAGCATCGTTTGCCATTTGGAGACTCAGAATTTTCATAATCATCCAGTCACAATTATACTATATAATTTACTCATTTTATTTTGTTTCTTTTACTTCTCCCACTAGAAATTATTTATTTATTTTTAAATTTATATTTATTTATTTTTATTTCAGACTATTACAGGGGTACAAATGTTTTGGTTACATGGATTGCTTTTGTACTGCTTGAATCAAAGTTATAAATGTGCCCATCACCCAGATAGTGTACATTGTACCTGTTAGGTATGATTTCACCCATCCCCTCCCACTAGAATTTAATCTCTTTGAAGGCGGAAGGATAGGGACGCTCATACACTGCTGGTGGGACCGCAAACTAGTACAACCTCTCTGGAAAGTAATATGAAGATACCTCAAAGAGATACAAGTAGAACTACCATTTGATCCAGCAATCCCATTACTGGACATCTACCCAAAGGAACAAAAGACATTCTATAAAAAAGACATCTGCACTAGAATGTTTATAGCAGCACAATTCACAATCGCAAAGATGTGGAAACAATCCAACTGCCCATCAATTCATGAGTGGATTAATAAAACGTGGTATATGTATACCGTAGAGTTCTCCTCAACCACAAAAAAATACAAGCACCTCTTGTATTATCCTGGATAGAGCTGGAGCACATTCTACTAAGCGAAGTATCACAATAATGGAAAAATAAGCACCACATGTACTCACCATCAAATTGGTATTAACTGATCAACACTTAAGTGCACATATGGAAGTAATATCCATCAGGTATCGGACAGGTGGGAGGGGGGAGGAGGGATGGATATATTCACACCTAATGGGTGCAGTATGCACTGTCTGGGGGATGGACACACTTGAAGCTCTGACTTGGGTGGCGCAAAAGCAATATATGTAACCTAAACATTTGTACCCCCTTAATATGCTGCATGGAGTGGCCGTAGCTTGCCTCTCCAGCCTCAGATCACATGACTGGCCAGCCCCTTACTGGTTACTCTTAGTCCCTCAAGCACAGAGCTTCTTTCCTCTACTTAGACTAGTGTTTCTTCTGTTCTTTCCCTGAGCTATTCCTACACATCCGACAGAAGCAGCAATCAAATATCAGTTCCTCAGGAAAGACTTCCCTGAACCCTGAGACTATTCTAGACCTCCTTGCCATGTATGCTCATGCTACGCTGCCCTTCCTCGCCACACTTAGTGTAACAACACAAACAATTATTTGCACAATCATGCATAATCACTTGCTTAATACTTACCTCCATCACCAGACTGAAAGTCCCCGAAGAACACAGACCTTATCTATCTTGCTAATGATTACCCACAAAGACCTAGAACAGTGCCTAGCACATGGTGGGTGCTCAATAAATATTTATTGAATGTATGAATGAATTACAGATAACGCATAAGACCTAGAGAGACCCCACAAGAACGTAGTCCAAACCCCTAATTTACAGAGGGAAAACTAAAGCCTAAGAAGGTTCACTGCCTTGTGCAAGGCACTGCGCAAGAAGAAAATTAGAGCTAGAACCCAAGAAAATGGCTGACTAGAGACATCGGTCTCCAGATCGTCTCAGAAAGAAGGAAACGTTTCAGATGAAAGAAAAAAAAACATAGTTCAGATGTAATTATGAGGTGAAAGTGCCAGAAGCCACCAAAGATTCCATGGGAAGAGGTTGCAAAGCAGAACCTGAAGGAGCAAAATATTGACGGAGATCAACCCCTGAGAACCTTGGAGTCCTGTAAAAAGGGTAGGTGGGGGTTTTGTTTCTCCTTCCCTCACATCTCTGCAAGCCAGCAGGCTCCAGAGCTGCTGGAGAGCTCTTCCACCCTCATGAGCCCAAAAGCTGCTGCCACCAGTGAACTGGGAGCTTCTTCAAAACAAAGCACCAGGCTGTCAGCCCCCTGGTGGTCACTTCCCATCAGCACAGACCTGAGCAGAGATGGCTGGCACCATATTGCTTCTCCACCCATTGTCCTCCTCAGGGAGCTTCAGTCCTTCAGTTTTGTGTCAGTTGTTCCCACACAAACATTTCCCAACTCCTGCCCACACTGCAGTAGCTGTAGGGGTTTCTGGGTCCAGGGAACTGGGTGATCCCAGAGATTAGGCTCCTTCCAGGGGGAGGGACAAAGAGGACCAGAGCACCGTCTCTGCTCCATTCAGACTCTTCTCCTCCCCTACTCCTCCCCACCCACTGCTGCAAGTGGCACGGGTGCCCCAAGGGACCACCAAGCCAGGACTCTCAGCAGGGGCTGCCTCCCCTCTATTGGCATGCCTACTGTACCCAGGTTCCCACAGAGAGTGGGGCTCACACTTTTTCTCTTGAAGATAGAACCCAAATCTTTTCACTTTCCCAGTATATTTTTCTTTCCTGTCCTGATGGAAACTTCATAGTCTAGTGATTCATCACACTAGTGGAGAAAGTGAGTCCTGGCAAGTTGTTCAGGACCTTAATGAAGTTGCAGGCTTGTGTTTTATTTAATACTCAGTTTATTTCAAATGAGCTCCATAGTCTATGTTTGTTCCGCCATTCCTCAGTTGCTGGATCAAATGTTAATTATCAAGAAGAGGAGATAATGTGGCAGTTTGGCAAGGCTCTGCTGAACTAGTGAATGTTTAATAGGATCACAGATGGAAGCATTTGCATGCAGGAGGGACTTTTTTTTTCCACAGGGTTTTGTTCTAATTAAAAGTTATCAGTTCAAACCAGGTTACCAGTCACAACGAATAGAAGTTTGTACATTCTAGAGCCTGAACACATGCTACGCTTTCCTCAACATATTCATCTCTTGTCTTTCCCACATTTGACAAGCTGAGAAATATTTAATAGCCACTGGGTTCTTGAATAAAAGGGAATAGTTAAAAAGCTCTTTCATGATTGCCCCTGTGCATTGGATAGGCAGCGAGTTTTAAGGAGCCAACATGAAGAAACATTGTGTTTATTTCTTTTTCAGTCTATGATAATAATCCATGTCAGGTAAGCATTAACTGAGCGCCTTCTCTATGCCAACAGTGTGTTCAGTGCTAGGGATGCAAAAAAGAATAAGGCATGGTCCCTCTCTTTAGGAGCTCCAGAAAAGTAGAGGAGAGAGGCACAAAATCATGTAATTTCTGTACACAGTGCTAGGAGCAGGGATAGAGTTATAAAGAGGATGCTTGGAAAGGCTGGATTGGAAAGGCAGTGGAGATTCCTCCTTCTCAGATGAGACCATGTATGATCCAATACTTAAAGGATCCATAGGATTTACCCACGTAAAGAGAATGGAGAAAAGAGTTTCCTGGGTTAGAACAAGAAAAGAGTCATGGAGTGGTATGTGTAAAGCAGAACACAGGCTCAGCTACCACAGAAGAGAGCATAATAAAAAGAGTAATAACAATCAACAAAGATATTATGAACTGTCAACCCCTGTAATCATTTTCAATGTATGTTAGATCGGTGCTTCCCAAACGTCATTTGCATTTCATCTTTACAATTCTTGTTGTAATCGTATGCCACCATTTCTATTATTTATTCACTTAATATTTTTAAAATTCATATATTTCAGCCTTCTCTAAGGAAGATTATCTATTAAATCAGTGGTTCTATTAGTTATTTTTTAATACTTATTAAAATAAATACATAACTATTAAAATATAAAAATGTGTGCCACCTGGAATCATCTTAAATACAGCCAGGAACATGCATGCCTTACTTTGGTTAAATGATTGATGTTAGAGGCCTTTTCCCAACAGCCACGTGAGTGAACCACCTTGGATGTGAATCCTCCAGCCACGGTCAAGCCTTCAGATGACTGCAGTCTTAGCCAACATCTTAAATGCAACAGCCTGAAAGACACTGAGACAGAACCACCCACCTGAGCTACTCCCAAATTGCTGACCCACAAAATCTCTGAGATAAATATTTTGTTTTTCTTAAGCCACTACATTTTGGAGTAATCGTAATGCAGCAAATGAATTACTACACATATTAAAGACAATGTTTTAGTAGAAAGCATATAGCCACATTGGTACAATCTAACCCAGGCCACCAAGGAACTGTGAATGTTCAAAGGGCAGGCAGAGGAGGAGGGAGAGGAGGGGCATGATGGGGCCTGGGGTCTCTGCAGCACGGGAAGGGACGCCAACAGAAAATTTCACCAGGTTTTTCTCACCAACTTTAGCAACTCGTTTGGAAGCAGCAGGGTTGACACACCAAGGGAGATGCATCTGCAAACACATCAAATTCACCAGAAGCATTTTTTGCAGTCGGAAAGTCCAAGGCAATAGTTTGGAATGGGTCTCCTTTGGACAGCCGAAGCTTCATCTCACTAGCTGTTTAGTCCTCATGATGTTTGAATAATAAAAGTTGTTCGAATAATTTTCCACTTAGCAACAACCATTCATGAATGGGTAGTGTTACCATTCGTGCCCCTCGGTTAAAAATAGGCTTATTTTCTTGCTTTTAGAAAGCTCGTTGTATATCGTGGGCCTGGATTTGGAACACTGTGAAACCTGGTTAATTCCGTAGCACTTCGTATTGTGCCAATTTGTAACAATACTTCTGAGGAAACCGGCCTGGGGGTAATGTGCAAAAGATACATTGTGCAGGGTTGGAGGAGGGATTGCAACTTCGCTTTTCCTGCCAGCTCCTGTCTCTAATACGCAACCCTGGCGTCCACTCCTTGCCTTTGTCTATTTGTCCGTGTGAATGCCGTCCCTGGAGTCCTAATTTGAGAATTACTTTCCTCCACTGTGTTTTAGGGGAAAGTGAGCCTGTCTCATGTCTAGTCCTGGTCAGCGGCATCTCCATCCCCTGGCCTTGATTCTTTGGTCACTCCTTTTGGGGGACCTTTTTGCCACCACCCCTCTCCTTTATTCTCCAAAGTGCCATTACCCCCGAGGCCAGCCAACTTGTCGTGCATGGGGATAATGGGAAAGTATTCACCCCAGCTTCTAAATGTCTCATTGTCATCACTTACTTTTCACCTTAAATGTCACCTTCTGAGACAGGCCTTTCAGGACCAATCTGTCCAAAGTGGATCCTGCCTAGTCATTCCCTGCCATATTCCTTTCCTACTGTTCACTGTAACTGGTGACTACATTTATTTGCTAATGCTAGACGCAGACTACATTGGTTCTAACCCAACTTGGCCACTTACAGGCTCAAGGATCTTAGGCAAGTTAACTATTTTGTACTTTAGTCTTGCATCCATACAATGAGGAACTCATAAAGTTGTTGTGGGGATTCAAGGAGTTAATACACACAAGGCACTGAGAACAGCACTTGGCATGTATTTAATACTGTATAAATACTACCTATTATTATCCTCCTTCTCTCTAGGACAAGAAGTCCAGGAAAACAGAGGTCTTGTCTCTCCTTTTCATGCTATATCCCTGGCCCAAGCACATGGCCTGGCTCATAGGAGATGTTTCATTACCAGAAGCTAACGTGGAAAGCCAGACATTGCTATTTTTAATAATTTAAAATATCTCCCTCATGGGAAATTTCTCAGTGGTCATGTTTTCCTTTGGCTTCTTCTGCTGCTCCTTTGCTCAGGCTCTCTCTGCCAGGACCTCAGTCTCTCTACACACAGGTGCAGACCCACATTTCTTGCTGTTTACTCATACACAGGAATTACGGCTTTCCACTCCATGCTGGTCTATCTTCACATATCTAAACACAGGCCTTTGGAGCTATAGAGGATGTAGATACAGGTATATAAAACCATTAACCATCAACAGCATATGAATATGCTTTGTTCCCTAGAAGGAAGTGGCAGTGTATTTTTTAACTGCATTTTTTTTCTTCCCTTTTAACTTCTTTCAATTTTTCAAAAAAATTTTATGTTAAAGAAAAATGCATGAAAAATAGAAAATTAGAAATTACAGAAATTTATATTACGATATATATAAAATATACTAGAAAATACAGAGTATTAGAAATTAAAAAATATACAAATTAAATTTATCTACAGGCCCACCACATAATATTTGTGATCACTGTCAACATTTTGATGTGTTTCTTGTCCTTACTTCTGGTCTTTATTCTTTTCTATGGCTTTGGCATGCACATGTGTGCGTGTGTGCGTGTGTGTGTGTGTGTGTGTGTGTGTGTGTGCTAGCAAAGGTATAACCAGCCATACTGTAGCATACCTTTTTCATTCAAAATTCTGCTTTTAAAGGAAGGCTAATATCTACTTATCCATTCCACAGATATAATGGAGCCCCTACCGAACATCGGGCGCCAGACTGAGGTTGCCACCGTGAATGGGACGTGGCATCGGATCCCCAGATTTGGACTCTTACCCAGGGACCCACACAGCCGCTGTTTCTTCAGACTGTTGACCCATGCAGAGGTTAAAGCAGCACTTCAGGGGCAGGTTAACGTATTAATTCCACACTGGGCCATACATTAAAATCACAGACCTTTTTCTTCCAAAGGCACTCTTTGTTGCTGCAAATCTGAAAGGAGATTTACCTAGAAAGTGTTTTCCTTCCTTCTTTCAGTGGCTGTGCAGACTGAAGGAATGGATTCTACAGCTCGGGCTAATTATGTGGTATTAACACAGAGCTAGCAGGGGAATAGCCCGAGCCTGCTCGTGCTCCAAATGCTTGCACCCCGACTCCCCCAGTCCTGCGCTCTGTGCTCTTGGCTGTTCCTATTTTGATTCCCCACCTTCCCCCACACCACCCTCCAACTCAGAAACTCTCAAGGGAAGGGGCTTCTTCTCTTGGATCACTATCCCCTGGCTTCTTTTACTTCCTTAAACATCAGCTCTTTCCTCCCTCAGAGCCGTACTCAAGGTTTTCCCCTCATCCAGCTGCTTTCCCAGAACTATTCACCCAGACACTGTTCCACGGTCACATCGCAGCTAAAACATCACAGAGGACCTCAGAGAAGACTGTGCTGGCCAACCTGTGTCAAGTAAATTTCTCTTGTTATTCTTTGTTTTAGTGCTTGGGTTTTTGTTTGTTCGTTTTTTTTCCCCCTTATCACACTTGTCAAAATGATCCAGTATTCATTTGTTTGCTTTTTTTGTTTAACATCCATAGGATTGGGGGCCGTCTTTGGGCATCCATTTTAATATGTTTAATATATATACTTTATTGGATATGTCCTTTCAAAATATACATTGTTTTGTGTCCATATATTTTTAATTTGTGCAAGTGGTACTTGGTTATAGATCTTATTCTCTTTTCTCCTTTTCTCATTTTGTTATCTATACATATATATATGTATATACATATACATATAATATGTAAATATTATATGTAAATATATATGTGTATATATACATATTATATATATACACATATATATATTATTTTTTCTCCATTTATTATGATTGCTATATAATAATCTATAGTATGGATTTACCACATTTTCCTCACTCCTTCTCCCTATTATAGGTAGCTCCAACTCCCTGCCATCCCAGACAATATTTCTATGAAAATCATTACACATGTCCTTTTGCGGACCTGGGAGACAAATGCACTGGTATGTAGACCCTGGAACAGCATTGATGGGCCACTGGGTTTGCGGTGTTCATAGAGCTGAATTGACCAAGTGGAGCTCAATTGCTCCAAAAAAAGCTGCCGTGGTTGGCACTTCCACCAGTAACATGTGGGGGGCCCTGTATTCTCACGTTCCTTCCCTCTCTTGGCAACATCCAGCTTCCTAATTTCTTCCAGCTTAAAGAGTATAAAGTAATATGTGATTGTTTTCATTTGAACTTCTCTCAGGATTTTGAGAAGCTCAACGTAAGTTTGTTAGCCTTTGGAGTTCCCTTTTCTGTAAATTTCCTAGTCATGTTATGCACCCATTTGCAATCTTTTTCTTCTCGATTTACAGGTGTTTCTTGCATATTCTAAAAGATATTAATCCTCTTCTTCTTCTCCTTCTTCTTTTTGACATTACAAGTATCTTCTCACATCACAAATATCTTCTCAGCCTTCTACTAAATGTGTCCATGGTGTCATGCATTGACAAAAATTCAATCTTAGTGTAATAAAATTCATCATTGTTTAAAGCCTTAAACTTTGTGCTTTCAAAGATTTATTTGTGACGTCTGCCATCTACCTGTTGGCCTCCTTTTTCTCTGCTGTACAATCAGGGGAGAGGGCTGCCAACAGCTCCACGATTACAGTGTCCCACCTTTGCAACCGAGCCATCGGAAGTCTTGTGTTTGAGTCCCATTTTCCTAGCTTGGTCCCATGCCCACCCCGGGTAGCCAAGCAAGAATGACCCCTGAGGTCAGCAGCAGGGTGGGGTCAACCCTACCCAAAACACATGGATGAAGAGTTAGGAATGGAATGATTTCTCAGAGGAATATCAAGGTATTCTTTTCAAAAGTAGGAAAATGAAAACTAGGCAGGAAAAAGGAACAGGTGTTCATTATATTAAATAAAAGCTAGTCACTGCCTTTCATACTGCTCATTGGGTAAATTGGTATTGTCACATTCTCCAGATACCTTTCCTGCTCCCTGTTCCCAATCTTGATTAAACATTTCCTAAACATTCCACAGCACCCAGCATCCATCTGATAACACTCAGGGATTTAATCCTTGAAATGGGTAATCCAGTCAGGAAGGGACCAAAGAAATCACCCAGACCAGTGGTGCCCAAAGTAGGCTGAGCATTAGAAGCACTAAGTGAGCTTTGAAAATACAGACTCCCAGGCTTTGCCACAAACCTGACCAGTTGCCAGTCCACAGATGGAGAGTCACAGTGAAAATCAACATCCTCTTGTTTTATAGATGAGAAACCTTGAGCCCGAGGAACTGTCTCCAAGAAAACATTGTGCACTTGGGGCTCCGGTTCTATGCAGCTGTTGTTGCTGTATGTGTGTATTTTCTTGCTGCTGGACATCAAGCTCTCTCCAGACCCTTTGGAAAGGAGACCAGTAAATACAAAGATAACTATCTCAGGATTTATCATTGAACAAAAAAGCTCAGGCTCTCATCTCTGTGCTTCATTTTACCCAGAAATTCTGGCAGGCCTGCAACCGCGGAAACACAAATCCTATGGTCCACATCAACTCCAGCGACAGCTGCCCCGGACATCTAGAGAGCAGCCTGTCGTCGCGTGGTGAAGTTGTAGATTGCTTCTGAGTGCTTTCTCCTCAGTGTTGCGGGTGTTTAGGAGCCTGGTCTCAGGAGTCAACCACTCCTGATTCAAATCTTTGCTCTTCCACTTACCAGGCGTGTCACCTTAGGCAATGCGCTTATCATCTCTGTCATGCTCCAGGCACCTTTGTGAGGATGAGATAGGATAGTGCATCTCAAATGTGAGGCCAGAACCGTGCACAAAGGAAGCACTCAGCAAACATTGCTGGGGGAGTGGGGGTATTTCCTGTGTGCTAGGCCCTGTGCAGGCGGATGGGTTATGGAGATGAGTAAAGCATGGTTTCTGCCCTCCATGAGCTCAGTCACAAGAGGCTGAAAGAGTAGCAGGTGATACTGTGGAAAGTTGTGGCATCCCCTGACCTGGCTACCTAGCCTGGCTGCCTGGCCTGCAGAAGGGGCAGACCTGACTGCCAGGCATAATCCCAGCTTGGCACCTCCTTGTCTGCAACAGGGGCAGCTGGATGCTCTGGTCCTGCGCTAGATGCTGCACCTCCACTGGCAGCCTCCTGTGGACCCAAGCCACACGCCCAGGTGGAAGCAGCCGGGCAGCATCACAGAGGCTTGGCTTTCCTTCCACCCCTTGGATGCAGTTTGTCATCTTTTGTTGTAGAAGATCCTCCTCATTCCCTTTCCCTCAGACCTCCACTCCCCTGTTTACATTCTTTCATGTGATGATCAGTCAGGTGTGGCCACAAGAGGAGACAGAGGAAAGGCTCCAAAAGTTTTTTTTTTTTTTTTTTTTTTTTTTATTGTACTTACAGATCTTAGAGACAGGAGGCTCACCATGCAGGGCCACATGGGAAAGACACCAGGGTGGCCAAGAGGCAGAAGACAGGGCCGAGGGAAGGTTTGGGCCACTGCCTGTATTGGGGTTCACGGGAAAGGCAAGTCAGGGCGAACAGTTTAGGATTAGCTCGTTTGAATAATTCTGGTGGGCTTTGGGCTATAAAGCTTTAGGTCGGTTCCTAGTTTTATGGTGCCTGGCTCCGGGATGATTAAGGCAAAGGAATATTATCCCCTGGGGTATACAGGCCAGGTAGTGGAGGCATAGCTCTGGATGGGATAGAAATTTTAACAATATTTATCAGAAAACCCAGAGATAGACTCTGCTTGGCAGTAAAATCTTCCTACTCACTGCTCAATCTGTAATGTCTTACTCTGTATGATTTTCTTTAAGTTAAGATAGATGTTTACCCGGAGTATGAGGAAAGCATAGGGCAAGAAGCCCTCCTACGTCCTGGGGGCTTAAAGAGAACCTATTACAAGATGACAGGAAACAATTTGTATTTTATGGAGTTCCTATTTTGACTCCCATGAGCGTGGGAGTAAATCATTTAGCTAACAAGTGAACCTCTCCAAGACAGCATCCACATCTCATCACACCATGGTTAGTTTCTATATTTTAATGGACTTTCTCACTGAGAATGAGAACAGATACATTAATTTCTTCAACCTTATCTCATGCATTGGATATGTGAATTTTTATGTTTTTATGGTGGAAAAATATTTTCAACTAACTGGTGTATTTTCCCTGGTATTTCCTGCTACCGCCTTGGCCCTTCCCTAACCTGGCCCATCCAAGCTGAGGGAGATGGATCACTTCCGGGAAAAAGAGACACAGCAAAAGCTTTTGAAATTTAAAAACTATTGCCTTTGCATTTTAGATTGCAGGATTTGAGGGAGAGCCAGGCCTAGAGGTGGTAGGAGCAAACCTTCCTAGCCTCGCAGACTAGAGGGTGTGCTCGAATCAGGAAGAGATGAGGAGGCACAGGGGAGGCAGCAGGGTTAGATGCCAGGATATATCTGAGAAAGCAGCTCTTTAAACTCTCTCTCCCCTGTCAACCCAGGCCCAGGTGGATGAAATTCTAGGAGTCGGGGGTAGTAAGAATCCAGATAGGTTTGGGGGATCTGAGAGAGAAGAGAAGCTGTGCCCAGCTTCTGGTTATGCCCTGGGAAAAGGTGAGGTCCCAGCGTGGAAAGAGCTGTGTGCTACTTCCACGAAGACAGACCTGGGACAGAAGAGGACAGAGCTCTAGGCATAGCTGAGGAAGAGCAGGATGTTCCCAACATACCTGGTGGGGTCCAGCAACCAGACACAGCTCCAAAGGAGCCCCAGGCCAGCACCAAGAGCCACCCAGCAGCATCTGTAGTACCAGGGACTGAGATCAGGCAGGACTAAGGGTGCGAAAGCACAGGAGAAAGAGGAGAATGGGAGCCAATGAAGCCTGTCCCACGATCATGGGCTCTACGTTGCCCTCCCTGGAAGTTAGATGCCACCCTCAAAAGGAGGAATGCACCTGAAATGTTTGATACTAGGTTTCTGCCCCCTGATGGAAAGAGGCTCATAATAGGAGTTAAGTCACAGAAAAATAAATTTCTCCCAGATCCAGTTTATGTACTGAGACTCATCCCTGCTGTACTCTAGTGGCATTTGTGAATTTAGATAATCATGGCAGTATTGGGCTATCTCTTTTGTGAATATCACTGTCTGATATTTCTCTATGTTGCATATCATGTGTTGTAGGGCTGAGCACAAAGAAAGCGATGTTAGAGGTTCTTAGTGTGTGTGTGGTGGAGCCTATGGATTTTCTTCTTAGAATAATGTTTTTAAGTGCATTAAAAATACAGGATTACAAAAGAAACCAATTACATACAATTAGAGTTATCAAAATATTTTTAAAAACAGATTTGTGATGTAGTAACATATATAGTTTACTCATGCATTATGTAATGAGATCTAGCAGCAAGTGGAATAAACGTCATGATATCAAAGTGGTGATAAGTGTAAACAATTGTTAGAGACAGCTACAAGAAGTAATATGTTATGAAAATATCTGTGGTTTGCATTGATAGCAAAGTCACAGAGTCTGTTAATACTATTGTGGTTTATTACCTACATGCATAATTGAAGGAATGATTCATTTCGGTTAGAGGTTAATAAAAATAAAAATGTAATTTTTCCCAGTCAAGTTCAAAAATCTCCTGATTCTATGTATGAACCTTTGGAATCTGTAGACCTGTACCATGTAACTACTTCCGATTGACCAAAAGATTTAGTCTGAACCTTTTCGAAACCCCACCGAACTCTGCTTGAGAGAAAAAGAAAATACTGGGGGTTGTGGAGATGGGTAGCACCTCAGATAATTCCCTCTTTATGAGAGTCCAGGAGATCTAAGGGCAGTCAGGTCTGGACAGATGCTTCTGCAATGATGCTCATCCAAGGCCATGAATTTGGGAGATCAGAATCCTAGCCAAATGTTGGAGTACAGATTTTTTTTTAAAAAGTGTCCAAGTTGGCCAGGACCTGATTATTTGATAAAAACGAATTCTCTGGCCTGATACTTTGGATAAACTTCTTAAAGATAAGGTACTATGTTTCCTGGTGTCCTTAGGATAGTAGCTGGAAAATGGCAGAAGGTTGACAGGTGCTATTTGAATGAATTAATGAACCAATATACCATGCAAAACAACCAAAGTTTGGTCTGGGTCAAAGGGAGAATCACCCAACTATAAATTCCTTAGCAGTGACTTTGGTAAAGAAAAAGAGCTTGATTAATGTCAGTGTTATTTTTACTGTATAAAGCATTCTTTTGGTATTCTACTATCTAGTATCCTTAAAAAACTAATGTAGCTTTCCAAGGGACCTCTTCATCTTTGGAGTTTAGACAGGAGTTAGGTGAGAATAAAAGGCACAATGTATATAAAAAGCATAGCACATGAGCAAGTAATTAGGAAGTGATCAATAGTTGCTATTATTAATAGGGTCTAATATAATACATTTAATATTTGTTAGTATTAATATAATTATTGATATTAACCAAGGCAGTGAGTCAAACTAAATGATATATTAGAATCACCTGAAGAAGTTTCAAAAATACCTATTCCCCAAGAGCCCACTGAGTCAGAATCTCTGGGGAGGGGGTTGCAAAATCTGCCTTTTGAAAAAGCTGGCACGGGATTTGGAAAGGAAGCCAGGAATGAGAAATTAAAGCCCAGAGAGAAACTGAGTCATTATTGTCCCACCCATTAAAACATCATTTTTATGCAAACGGTGAGCACATGTCGAAGTTTTATTTCATGCATTCATGAGAGAAGCAGATGGATGCCAAAGTAAGTTCCAAAGATGATATGAAAAACTGGGATTTTATAGGGAGTAGGAAAAAATAAGTAATGCTGAAATAAGAATGCTTAAGTGGTTACAAAACTGGGTAAGGTCATTTAGGATGATAAAGCCGTAACTTTCTTGATTATCCTTTTCTATGGGACAGAAGAAAACAATCACTGCACTGGATCATTTTTCTGTAAATTAACTTTTAACTTAGTAGAGTTGTAAGATATCTGGTCTCTAATCAACAGTAAATAGAAACTCAGAAAGGTTTGATTCCCCAAGTGAAACCTCCCTGCAAAATCTCATTGTGGACATCCCTAATTACATCTTTATCATGAACCCATCAACCAGATTTATTTCCTTCATCTTGAAAGTTTGAAGGGCTTACCTATACTCAGGTATAAAAATACAGGTCGCAGTTGTATTGGATGCAATATGTTTGTACTGGAAGATGGGATAACAATTAACCCTTTGACACCTCCTCCACCTCATCCCACACTCCAAAAAAGTTACGGTGCAATATTCCATTAGTCTTCCTGTTCTCATGCAAATTCCTCTCTGTTTTCCTGTCCTGCTGTGATTTAAGGAATGACTAGAGAAATCTGCCCTTCACTCACCAAAATCATCACCAGCACCCCTACCTGTTGGTGATCCCACCTGAGATTCCACCATTTAAGATTTATTCCCTGAGGCCCTTACTCTTTCTTTAATGTCTTTTTTTTTTTCCTAATGGAAAATATACTGAAAGAGGATGTTTGTGGGGAATGAGAGAGTAGCTATGTAAAAGATAGCTCTCATCTGTCCATGATTCCAGAAGAGACTTAGCTTTTCCTTATTTCCTTACAGTTAGGAATATTTCTTTCCTCCAGAGATTTAGAGAAGGGAGGGTAGAGGAGTGAATCAGCTGGAGCTCTCCAGATGTTGTGAATCTAAAGCTTTAATCATATAGCAGGAAAAAAAAGCTCAGGATATGGGTGCTCCATACAGATGCCTTTGATGTACATCAGAGCAAACATGCAGAGTCTCACGTTCCCCATTTCATTTTGTCAGTGTTTCCTCTTGCGTGTGTGGAGGAAGGAGGTGACAGGGGCTACGGCAGAAACATGTAGGAAGAGGGGTATGTGTGTACATTGTCCGGGCATATTGTCTTTTCTGCCCATCTGCTATGGTTTCAATGTGTCTCCTGAAGTCCATGTGTTTGAAACTTAATCCTCAATGCAACAATGTTGGGAGATGGGGCCTAATCCAAAGAGTTTAGGTCTGGAGGGCTCCACCTCGTGAATGGATTAGTGCCGATTATAAAAGGGCTTCAGGCTGCACATTTAATCTCTTGTTCTCTCGATCTCTCTTGTCCTTCCACCTTCTGCTCCAGGATGACCCATCAAGAAGGCCCTTACCAGACACCAGCACCTTGATATTGGACTTCCCAGACTTGAGAACTGTGACATTTCTTTTCTCTGTAAATTACCCAGTCTGTGGTATTGTTTCAGTAGTACAAGACCAACTAAATCGCCATCATTTCCACGCGACATCTCTACATGCTGTTCAACATATTCCACCCTGTCACAGGTTATTGGTTCAGGGGAGCCCCATGACCCAAGCTGGCCAATCAGAACATTTTCCTGGGAATTTTAGACTTGAGTTCTGGACAGTAAAGGCACTTCTCCTGGAGATAGGTGAATCTGCAAGCCATAAGACTTGGGCAATGCCAATAGTCATGTTTCTGCTATGTGGACAACCATGTAGGTAGCAAGAAAAGCCAAAAAAATGTAAAGGAAAGAGCAGACTGGGAATTAGAGAGAAATCATTTGACTGAGTATGTGATCCAGTTCCAGTCGAGATACAGATTCATCCACTCCTGGGATCTATAGTAGCCTAGCAAGGTCACACAAGTGCCATTAATTGTTCCACTATTAATCAAGACTAAATCAATGGTAAATGCCTTCACTAGAGGAAGCATGTCAGGACTCATCACGTCGTTACTCAGGTGTTTCTCTGTAATAAAATCCACAAAAAAAAAAGTTTGGAGATTCTGTTAAGTAACAAGAAGACAGCATTCTCAGTTTCTCCTCTGCCCAGAGGGAAGAGAGAATGAAGCAAACAAACCAATTTAATGAGTGAGAGTCCAGGTTGATAACGTATCTGTTATATATCTCAATGAAGCTACCTTGCTCCCTGAAGAGGCAAACTGGAGGAATACGTGCAGTAAGAAGATGAACCGTAAGTGCAGAATCATATTAATATTGCCCGTTAGCTGGGGAAAGTGACTACAGGCTTGCAAGCTCACCTTCATCTAGTTCCTGAAACACCTGAATCAGAGCTGCTGCTTGCTAAACAAACAAACAAACAAACAAACAAACAAAAAACCCTCTATGTTACTTTTAGAATTTATCAGCTGTATAAATATGGATGGGCTCATTTCTCCCATCACTGTAATCTTATCTGTGAGCTTATTGCTTGTATATTCTATGGGGACTTTGCTAGAAGACTAAGTACCCTAACTTAATATCCTGAATTTGTAGAATTGAACTCTGAGAAAATAATCTAAAAGCAGGGTAGAGAAATGGTCACTCCTGTCTTTGGATGCAAAAGGAGGCGTTGTCTCTCCTCTCTCTGGAAATTTTTCACCCTTCATTTTTTGTTAACACTGAGTGCATACTGTTTAGCAGGTGTTATTCTAAGCAATTTTAATGTACCAACCAGTTTATTTCTCACAATATCCTATGAAGTAGATAATTTTATTATATCTATGTTACAGAGAAGAAGATAGGGAGATTCGCCTATTAAGTGATGGAGGTGGGATTTGAACTCAGGTGGTGCCACTCCAAAACCAGAACTTTTAATCATTGTGCTATGTTAATTAAGGGTCTACTTATATGCCTAGCATTGAGGATAGTGTGGCAAGCAAAACTGCACAAAGCCTACCCTCAGGGAGCTTATTCTCTAGTGGGAGATGAATATCATTAAATAATCACAGGTATGTATAACCGTAATCTGGACGAAGCGGTGGGAGCTCTGATAACACATGCCTGGTCTAGACTGGAGATCAAGAAAGGCTTTTCTGGTGAAGTCGCATTTGTGTTGAGAGTTAAATGAGAATCAGGAGTCGGCTAAATGAAGACAGAGGAGGGGAAGGAAGAATGGGCAGACCTAGTGGAGAACATGCATGGAGCTCTGAGGTGCAATGGAGCAGAGCTTCCTGGGGCCAGAGAGAAGGCCGGTGCAGCTGGAGCACAGAGAGCTGAGAGGGCAGAAGAGTGGCCAGGGCAGGCCTGGACGGCATGGTAGGGGCTGGACCGCACAGGGCCTGTAGGCCACGGGAGGAGTTTGGTTCTAATCCAAGGAACAGGACCAGATGCAAAAAGACTAGCCTTTTCTGTTGGGCTTGCACTTGGGCAAAGTGACACCAACAAGCACATGTGGAAAGCCCAGTGCTGAGATCTGTTGCTCAGAGATGAGGCATATGCGCACCCAGAGAAGGAGGCCACGAGAAAGGAGGATGCAAAGTTCCAGCTTCATCCACATTTTGTATCTCACAACATCTGCAAGGACATGAAGACATAGGCCTATTTGCTGGTCATGACCATATAGGGTGACCATAATCTCGTCAGTCTCCCCACTTCCAGTCCAGCCCAGCACCTCCAGTCCAGTCCACCCCACTCCTTAGTGGCTGCGTGATATGGCCAAGGCCACAGACATCTTTATTCCTGTCCAGTCCCAGTAGGACAGAACCCTCCTTAGTGTCAGCTTGTGCCTCCCAGTGGTTCACAATGGAGCAACCACGAGATATGTACATCTGCCCCACCCCCAACATTGACTGCACCAAAGAACTTCACCTTAGCCATGTTAGGCTACATCAAAA
The DNA here is from genome assembly GCA_004363605.1 of Indri indri. Taxonomy (NCBI): domain Eukaryota; kingdom Metazoa; phylum Chordata; class Mammalia; order Primates; family Indriidae; genus Indri; species Indri indri. The sequence continues at coordinate 781 of RJWJ010029722.1, read as the reverse complement.
CAAAACAGGAAACTGCTTCTCACAGGGTCGACCAGGGGAAAGGACAGACAAATTGAAGGGGACAGAAAACCTCTTCTCTTTCTCAAAGGAGAAATGACTGTAGTACACACCCATTGAAGTACACACCCAGTTCACAATTATTCTCTTAATTGTTTCCTTATCCAAAGGGACCACGCTTGTTGCCATGATTCTACCCCCTGCCCACAGGACACAGGTGATTAGATGAGGAGTGAGCCCTGGAGGAGGGGAGAACCTTCTTCCCCAGGCCTGAAACTCATCCATCTGGAGGGAGCTCTGCCTCAGGAACATTTCTGGCCTCCTTCACGCCTTCCTCCCAGAGGGGAGGCGCAAGTCACCTGGTTGATGGGTTCCAGGTGAAGACCTGGGCTTGCCTGGCCCAGCCCCTCCCCCTTGCCTCTTCCAGTACCTTCTGCTCACCGGGGGCATTTGCCATGCCTTGCTTCCCATCATTTGCATAAAGGCTCCTGCCCCCGTTTGGAAGCCCACTGTGTCAGCACGGTTAAGTCACCTTTATTGACAATAAAGTTGATAGGTTACTTCTCCATCTCCCCATTCTTTTCTCAAGTGTTTTAAAATCTAGGTTGGAAAGAAGGTGTTTGAGGGTGGTTGGGCCCTCTCAAATCCCAACAGGCTCTTGATACAACTCAGGCCAACTCTGGTGATGTGGAATTGGGACAGAGAGCTAGATTAGGTCTACCTGGGGCACTGGGCAAAACATAACCAGTCAAGAGTTGGGACATAGAGTCACATTTTGCCTGCC
>RJWJ010029721.1:0-20409 GCA_004363605.1 Indri indri | reverse complement strand
CTTTCCTGCCAATATCCATTTCTACACATTTTTAAGGTTGTTTCATATTCACAATCTTTGACATAGCTAAGAGAATACAACAAAATGGCTATAATACGTCCTTAAGCAATTAAGTGTTAGTTACCTGACATTAAATCAATTTTTCTCTAAAAATTTTTCTTGATTTCTTGGAACTCTGAACCCTCATGCTCTTGTTTACCACCAAAATTCAACCAGAAAGAGTTTGTCTTTCTCCTGGATTGGGATAATTTTTTCAAAATTGTGGTATCACATGACTTCAGTTGTTTGAACAGAGAGCCAGAACTGTCCTTAGACATGGGTAGGGTGGTCAGATTTAGCAAATAAAAATATAAGATGCCTTGTTAAGAAAATAAAACATACGTTTTTTCAGTATAAGTGTGTAGCAAGTATTGCAGGGGATATATTTACATTAAAAATTATTTGTCATTTATCTGAAATTCAAATTGAACTGGTGTTATCTGATCTTACCTGGCAACCCTAGACCCAGGCTACTGGAGGCCCCTGTACTGGGCCCTGGGCTTTAGAGACTGCATACCAGTGCTCTCCTAAGGGTGCACAGTGCTTAGCACCAAGTATTTACACCTTCAAACCCTCTTTGTAGACCATGCACCCAGTAGCTGCAACTCTAAAATCTCCTGCCTAAATTGGCCTGCATCTGGTGTCAGGGCCTTCAACTTTTCTCCCAAGAAAGTCCTTTTGAGTACAATTGTAGGCTGGAGGTATGGCCAAGGGGCAGCTGATGGGAGAGGGTGAACAGAGATGGGATATGTCACTAAGGTGTCCACACACAAAGGAGTGGGCCAGGCCCACACAGATACAAGACAGAACCAAGGTGAAAGTACAGAGCCAGAAGACAAAACCAGGGCCCCCATTTGTACCCTTGCCTCCGGCCCCCAAAATGTGAGAGGTAGCCCCACAGAAAGCACTCCATTATCTACACATTTTGTTATGATTTCTGCTGGCTATCAGTTGGGGGAGGTATGTACAATGAGGGCAGAGTACAGAAGTTTCCACTTATAATTTGTAACTTCTATTTCTGCCTATCTTCTTCAGTACCTTCATTTGTTTTAGTTCATCTGTTTTAGGGGAATTCTATGGTTTTGTATAGAAATTTCACCGGTGGATGAGTATTTTAAAAAAAAGAAACTAAAAAAAAAAAAAAAAAATCCATGTTACCATTAATAACACCACCACAAAGCAAATCTAATGTTTCTCTTCTGTACCAAGCCTTTTAAGTGTAGTTCAGCTCCATGCACCGGGGTCTTCTGTTTAAGTGCTAGCCATTCTACAGAGATTCCCTGGAGTGCTAAAATACAAGCTCTGTTCATTTCAGAAGTAACACAGCATGAGTTGTAAGTGCAGATTCTGTTTGCCAGGAAAAAAAAAATATAATTGAGTAGAAGGAAGACACAAGAGAAAAGCAGGCTTTTTCATCTACTAGGTTTTTATGGAATGAATAGTGCTTCTTTAACCTCATGTAGAAAATTATGCTAATATTTGCCTAAGGCTCAGGATTGCACAAACCCACCTACATGGATGCATGCCAGAAGGGGATTTCTAAAATGGCATGCTGTATCACTTAGGATTGCGTTTGGCTCCATGTAGCAGGAAGTCAGGTATTTATTTTCTCCTGCAAGAAGCAGGTCTGTGATGCCATTGAATACCTGGGTTCTTTTTGCCTTTCCACCCTGCCGTCCCTGTGGCTTTCTTCCTCATGTCTACAAGATGGCTACTGCCACTCCAGGCAGGAAAGGAAGGGTGAGTGGCAGAGTAATGTTGCCAAGTCTGTCTTCTTTTAAAATGGTTTCTTAGAGATTCCAACCAGCAAATTTAGCTCGTATCTCATTGGTCATAAATGAGTTAGAGAGCTACCCCTAGCTACAAAGGAGTTTGAAGGGGCCAGTATTTCAGCTGGGCACATTGCCACCTCAAACAATATCTGGGTTCTCTTAGGAAGGAAAATGGGAAAGCTGGATATTGGGTAGACTATTAGCCATCTCTGCCACCTATGAACAAGTATATAAGCTCTTCAAAAGACAAGACATTTTTTCTTTTCAATATACATAACAATTCATTATTATATAGATGTAAGTTAAACAGATATGAATAGAATAAATATTTCTAACCAACACTCATTTTCAAGTGCTATTTATTTGTCCACAAATTAGTCCATAGGTTAAGAGATCATCTCTCCAGATATGTTTTTCTTTCTTCTTCTTTCTTTTTTTTTTTTTTTTTAAGAGACAAGGTCTCACTCTGTCACCCAGGCTGGAGTGCAATGGCCAGATCATGGCTCACTGCAGCCTTGAACTCCTGGGCTAAAGCGATCCTCCTGACTCAGCCTCCCAAGTAGCTGGGACTACTCTACGCACCGCTGCACCCATCCTCATCATACGTTTATCATCACACAACAGTTCTGAGCATCAGCTAGTCAAAATTCTTTACCACATTATACAATTTTCTGCCAATGCCAAAACTTACCTTAATGTTACATTAAAAATAATTTTAAAAAAAGCATCATTGTGCTTTTTTGTTATAAACACTGGATTGTTAGCAGATACAATATACCTCGTTTTGAAATTTAAGCTTGAAAGCTAAAGGTATAATATTTATTAAGTGCATGGTATAATTAAAGTATACAAAGATGACCAAAATGATCCTTGCCCTCCTGGAGCTTGTAACCTAGTAGGACTATGAAAGAGACATACCTAGAGCTGCAGCAGGCTGGCACCAGTGCCAGAGGTGAGTGCCACAAGAGAAGAACCAAGTATAGCGAGAGTAGAAGTCAAGAAGGAGATATCACATCTGGTTGGTGTAAACAGAATAGACCTCAGCAAGAAGACGTAAATGTGCCACCGTTTACATACAGTGCAACAGAACACAGATAAAAAGCATGGACTCACTTCAGGTAACTATGAGTAATTAAAAAACATACTAACAAAAGCCAACTTGCTATTTATTTGTTGCTCCTGTAGTACGATGCAACGTTGCCAGGTGAAGTGTCAAGTCAGAGTCTCTGCACAAAACAGAAAGCAGCCCGCCTCCCTCGCAGGCTCCGATGGCTTATGAAATGGAGGCACTACCTTAGGACAACCCACATAATCAACGTGATTTCATGGAAGACCAGTAACTGTAAAACACCTCGAAAACAGAGTGCTAATGCTAATAATTAAAAGTACTACATTGTTACAGGAACTTCAAACTGTCCTTTGATCAATGGACATGAAGCCTCAAGACGCATTTTCCAAAGATCCCTGCTGATAATTCTGCCCTTTGGTTAATTTAATTCATTTCATTTGATTTAATTCATTTCAGAGTTGTCCTCGGTCCTACACTCAAAACAGTCACGTTCTTATTACATAGAAATCTTCCTAATTTGACAACTAAAAAAAAAATCCACACTCTCCATGAAAAGACATGACTATATAATTTTTCAAGAGATTCTCTGTAATTTTCGCCTCTGCTGGTTTTTGACCTAGTTAGAGAAGATATCATAGGATATTATTTGGGTAATAGAAGAATTTGAAGAACATAGTGAAAAAAGAACCACGGGCATTTCGAAATAACCTTCCTGTATTTTCTAACCAGTAAGTGCATGAGAGCAGGTGCTCGCAGAGGCAGGGAAGGGGCATCTCCAAAGCCTTAGTGGAAACTTTTGATTTTATAAATAACTTGATGGTGGAACGCAAACGCCACCCGGTTCCCAGGCTGCATGCAGTCTCCATGCAGCCTCCATGGTTGAGTCCCTCTCCTCGCCGTCCTCCTTTTCCCTCCTCCGGGCCGATTTCCTGCCTGTGCCGGGGTCGGGGCGCGCCCGACCCCCTCGCCCGGCGCCGCCCGCCCGCCCGCGCCGACGTGGCGGAGCGCACAGGTCGGCCGGGTCAGGTGGTTGGGTGACGCCCCGGGCAAGCGCTCCCTGCCGAGAGCGGGCGGTGCCGCCGCGCCCGACGCCTCTGGGGGTGGGGACTTCGCGGGAGTCGCTGGCGGAGGCGAGGAGGAGCTTGGCGCGGCGCGGCGCGGCGGGCGATCCGAGCCGGGACGGGCTGCGGACGGCGGAAGCGCAGAGGACGGGAGGCGGCGGGCGGGAGCCATGGACCGCGGCGAGCAAGGTGAGGGCGGGCGCCGCGGCTGCGGTGGGTGCGGGCGGGCGCGGGCTCGGCGCTGGGCTGCGTGCGGCCGGGTGCCCGAGCAGGTGCGGAGCCGCCCGGGCCCCCGCGGCAAGTTGCGTCTCCCGGATCCGGATCCGGCATCCTGGGGCGGCCGAGCTGGAGGGAGCGGCGCCGGCGGCCGGAGCTGGCAGATGGGGCCGCGTGTGCGTGCGTGCGCTTGAAGAGACAGAGACAGAGGGACAGAGACAGAGAGACAGAGAGACAGGGAAGGTTCTGGGAGGCGGCGAAGGGGCTGGCGCCAGGCTTGCCGAGCTGAGGCTGCGCTTTGGGCTTTGGGTATAGGAAAGCCGGGCGCAGGGAGTGCGATACAGCCAGCTCTTGTAAGTGATAGGAAGCAAGAACTGAGGACGGTGGGTGGTTTTCGATCCTCAAGATGGGAACATGACCCCCTCGCCCCAATATTAAGACTTTCTGCCCTGTTCTGAGTTAAGCCGGGTAAGATTTTTGGTGGCATTTGATCCTATGGCGATGGTTTTGGATGCGCATGTTTAACATACCAGGTGTCCCCAAATGGTGGTGTCTATGGGTTTATTTATGGGAAAGGAGCTTTTCATATTCTTTTACCCATCAGGATGAAACCTCACAACAGAAAACCCTTAATTTACCATAGCTTTGGACGCACTTGGTTCTTAAGACTGTAACTCAAGTGAAATTGCCTCGAATAGAATCATTGTTTGAAATGTAATAGTAAGGCATGGTTTTCAGATTTAAATATTGCTTCATCCTAGAGATCTCTGCTGCTAATAAACCAGTGACTGTAACACAGATATTTATGGCACGTTTTAAAAAAGATATATAAATCCTAAAAAAAGATAACAATTAAGGCAACATTGGGAGGTGAGGATAGGAATCCACTTCTGTTTTGAGCCCTGACACAACAGTTTTCGTGTTTTGCTTTTTTTCCTCCAGTGTTTGCCTTCCTGGGTGGGTTTTCATGTAAATAAAACCATATTCCTGTATACTATTTTGTTTTTTACTTTTGATAACTAGAATCTTTGGAGTCTTCCAACCCTTCCTCTCTCCCCGTCAAATTAATTTCACAGTTAACATGAGTGCTTATAAACACTTAACATCGGAATGCTTACACACATTATCTACAATATACTTTATGCATATACATATATTATACATTATATGTGTATATATTCACCTATGCATTATTATCTAGATTTTAAGCTTCTTAAGGTTAGAAACATATTTCATCTTTGATCGTCCTTGATTGGGTAACATGATGACTTGCGCGTAGTAGAAACTCAAATGTTTGGGTAAGAAAGCTTGTCACAGGTCTTGCATGTATCGTCAGAAGGCCTAGGGGCCACCATGTAAGCCAGCATTATGTGTGTCTGGTTTTTAATGGGGGTGGTGTGTGTGGGCAAACATGTGTACATGCATATTTGTATACTAATCTGTTTTACATTGTTATTTTTAACATAATTATGTTTTTTGAATAACCGGTACTTGTCAAAGTAGACTGAATAGCTAGCTGTGTTTGATTTAGGTGACTGGAATGACTAGTTTTAATAAATGTCGTGTTCTAGCTTGGGTGGTAAGAATCACAGTCATTAAGACCACTGCAGTATTCCAATTTGCTAATACACTTTGTGTGGTTTTTACAGGACTTTTTTTTTTTAAAGTGTCTAATTCTGAGACGTATTTTACGTATTTCTTTGGCTTGTAAGATGAGTCTTTTTTCTGTCTGTAATTTTCCAATGTTTTCTTTGGTCGAGTGATTTGTTAGTCATGTTAATCCTTGTTTTTAATTGTCCTGCCTTGTGGGCCGGGGAGGTCCACCCTCTCAACATGGAGAGCGTGGAGGACTCTGCTCAGAATGGCAGAAGAGCGCCCTGCCTTGGGAAAGTCAGCTGGTTTACTCTGGAGCTTTGCTGTATTAGAACCACATGGCTTTTACTGACCTGTTTGCTTCCAAACTCTGCCTATCTGCCTTTTCATCTTTATGTTTCCAGGTACACAGCAGATGCTCAGAAATGTTTGTTGACTGCCTAAGACAAAAGGGAAAAGCACCCAAGAGCAGGTTCCAGCCGCAGGAACCTCTGTGACCCTCCAGGTCATTCTCTTGTTTCCCCGTTTCCGCCTGTTCTTTTTTTCCTCTATTCTTAAGAAGCAGAACTCTGTGGTTAGGCAAAGAAAGTTGCTGATAAGGCTGTGGGTCTTTGAACTGGTAAAGCAGATGGGTAAGTCTTAAATGAATCTGTAGCAAGACTCCTGTCTTAAAGTGAAAAAGGTGAAACCTGGGATTTAAAACCTGATGTTCATTAGCAACTCTGTGGGCCCAAATAAGGTTTAAAAAACTGTGTGATTGTCTCTTGAATTGTGGTTTTTACAAAGTATTTAAAACCAAATCAGAAATTTTTAGTATTTGTTTAACTTTGTTTTTTACATACATAGAGTTTTCTTACATTTGTCCCTTAATAAAACTGTGGATGCAGAAGTAAATGGCCTACTTCTTGTCTTCAATGCATGTCTCTATTGAAATGCCTCTTTAAACATTCTTGTATAAAGTTGTCAAAATCTATCCTTTATTACCAATTTTATTTAACAGAGCTTTAAGGTTTAAGAAGGAACACAGAGTTATCATGCATTCTAATGCTTTATAGTATCAGGCCCAGATTCTACTATTTTTCTACTTTATCTTTTACCCAGATCTTGCATACAATACTCTGCTTATATTGAGAGTTCAATAAACATCAAATGATTTAAATACCTTAAATTGCACAGTGGCTTTTAAGAGTTTCTAAGCATTAAGGTCAGCACAGCACATTTAATGTGTGTGGTATTTCCCACTTTCAAAGAGCAGTTTATGCTAACTAGAGCATACATTGGGTTAAAAAATGAAAAAACATCCTGACTACTTTTTATGGGGCTAAATAAATATTTGTACTGAGTACTCTCATGTTAGTCAACCTTTAGTTTAGCTCTACTAAATTGAAGTAACAGTCACCTAGCCAGTAAGCATTTTACTAGTTTGAATGGAAAAAAAGCAAAGCAAAACCATTATTTTAAGGCGAAAAGGAAAGGTTCCTAGGGCCAAAGGACTAAGGAGAGGGAAAGGCTTTAAGCAAACAGTAACACAATATGTCACTATAATTTCAGCATTGTAGTTATGCCTTAGAAATAAAAATGTGGGGTGTCATTTATTTAAAAGTAAAGCAAATGTAGAGAAGAATGGGTAACAATTTTGAGGGTCTGCTGGCAAGACTCTGGGTGTGACCCACCCAGGCTACTAATTTATTTGGTCAACAGTCTCTGGATTCTATATGGTGCTAATGTCTTTGTTAGCTCTTCTTCACTTCCTGCATTTATTTTTATGCAGCAGCATGCTTAGTCCCTAGGGGAAAAGCTGAGTGGTAGGAAGGGCTGCAATCTTTTAGTAGGATGTCAAAACAGAATAATCTATGCATGCAATAAAAACAAATATACGCACAGTTCAAAACAAAAAAACACCCAAATCCCTTGAACTTCTGTGCGGCTGAGCCTTTTGTTATAGGCTGAGATTATTTTATTTTCCTTTTGGGGTTAATGATTTCTGTTTTAATTGTTGACTATTGTAAAAATCTCTCTTCCAAGACTTTGTCAAATTTTATTTAAACTGAGTGAGTACCAGCTGTACTGAAACCATAGTCTTAGCAATGTATTTTTATTGGAAAAATGTCCAAGTGATTAAGGAATTTTAAGGTTTAGTGGAAGTTTAAAAAAAATTAGAATGTGAAAATATTTTTTGGGATCTAAGAATAGTTGTTGATTTTTAAAAAAATCAAAAATATAGTTGGAGAAAAAGGAAATAAAATTACCTATAATCCTACTCAGAAAAAAATCATAGTTAACATTGTTTTATACCTGTCCATGTATCTGTCCTTTTAAACAAACAAATCACAAAATAATCTCTTACTGAATATCCCATTTTATATAATAACCTCCCTTTTTCAGAACTCAGTGTATTTTTTGTTTTTCTTTTATTTTTAAAATTGGCATATAATAATTTTACATATTTATAGGGGTACATAGTGATGTTTCAGTGATCAGATCAGGGTAATTAGCATATCTATCATCACAAACATTTATCATTTCTTTGTGTTGACAATGTTCAACATCCTACTTCTAGCGATTTGGGACTATATATTATTGTTAACTATAGTCCTCCTGCAGTGCTACAGAACACCAGAACTTATTCCTCCTATCTAGTTGTGATTTTGTATCCTTTAACAAATCTCTCCGTATCCCCACCTTCCCAGCCTCTAATATCCTCTGTTCTACTTTTCATTTTTTTTTCTTTTTTAGCAACCCACTCTTAGAGAAAAATTCTACTTTTTACATCTATGAGATCAACTTTTTTTGGCTTCCACTTATTAGTGAGAACATGCATTGTTAAACTTTCTGTTCCAGGCTTATTGCACTTAATGTAATGTCTTCTAGTCCATCCATGTTGCTGTGAATGACAGGGTTTCATTTTTTTTAATGGCTGAATAGTGTTTCATTGTGTATATATACCACATTTTCTTTGTCTGTTCTTCCGTTGTTGGGCACCTAGGTTGATTCCATATTTTAGCTATTGTGAATAGTGCTGCAATAAACATGGGGATGCAGATGTTTCTTTGATACACTGATTTCCTTTCCTTTGGATAAATGCCCAGTAATGGGACTGCTGGATCACATGTTAGTTCTATTTGTAGTTTTTTGAGGAATGTCCATACCGTTCTCCATAGTGGCTGTACTAGTTTACATTCCCACCCCTGGTGTATGAGAGTTTCTTTTTCTCTGCATCCTCATCAGCATTTGCTATTTTTTGTCTTTTTAATAATAGCAATCCTGGCTGGGCGTGGTGGCTCACGCCTGTAATCCTAGCACTCTGGGAGGACGAGGCGGGAGGATCGTTCGACATCAGGAGTTCGAGACCAGCCTGAGCAAGAGCGAGACCCCGTCTTTACTAAAAAAATAGAAAGAAATTAGCTGGACAACTAAAAAATATATATAGAAAAAATTAGCTGGGCATGGTGGCGCATGCCTATAGTCCCAGCTACTCGGGAGGCTGAGGCAGGAGGATTGCTTGAGCCCAGGAATTTGAGGTCGCTGTGAGCTAGGCTGACACCAGGGCACTCGAGCATAACAGAGCGAGACTGTGTCTCAAAAAAATAAAAAATAAAAAATAATAGCCATCCTGAGGTGAGATGAGACAATAACCTCATTGTGGTTTTCATTTGCATTTCCTTGTGGTTTTGATTAGTGGTGTTGGAGCATTTTTTCACGTATTTGTTGGCCATTTGCATGTCTTCTTTTGATAAATGTCTATTCAGATGATTTGCCCATTTTTTAATTGGATCTTTTGGTTTTTTTGCTATTGAGATGTTTGAGTTCCTTGTATATTCTGGATATTAATCCCCTGTCAGAAGAATAGTTTGCGAATATTTTCTCCCATTCTGTAGGTTGTCTCTTCACTCTTGTTGATTGTTTCCTTTGTTGTGCAGCAGCTTTGTAGTTTGATATAATCCCATTTGTTTAGTTTTGCTTTTGTGGCCTGTGCTTTTGAGGTCTTAGTCATAAAATCTTTTCCCAGACCAATGTCCTGAAGCATTTCCCCTATGTTTTCTTCTAGTAGTTTTATAGTTTTGGGTCTTACATTTAGGTCTTTGATCCATTTTGAGTTGATTTTTGTGTAGGGTGAGAGGTGAGAATCTAGTTTCATTCTTCTGCATATGTATATCCAGTTTTCTCAGCACCACTTATTGAGGATAGTATCCTTTCCCCAATAAGTATTCTTGGCACCTTTGTCAAGAGTCAGTTGGTTGTAGATATGTGACCTAAATGACCTAATTACCTCCTAAAGGCCCTACTTCTTAATACTACCACATTGGGCATTAGGTTCCAACATATGAATTTGGTGGGGTGGGGAGTCGGGGGGGTCACACCAACATTCAGACCATAGCAGCAGCCATCTGCAAACCAAGAAGTGGGCCCTCAGGAACTGAATCAGCTGGCACATTGATCTCAGACTTCATCGTCCAGAACTGTCAGAAGTAAATGTTGTTTAAGCTATCCAGCATATGGCATTTCATTATAGCAGCCCGAACTGATTAAGACAAAGGCTAAGTAGGAATTTTTGTAAGCGGTGAAAGAAAGAAGGGCGAGGAAAGGAGTTTACTAAGAAGATTCACCTGTGCAAGGATGCAGAGGTGCAAAAGGGCAAAAAAGTGATTGTGAATCCTCAAAAATTCCCTGTGGATGGAGGTGATCCCTAGGGGAGTGTAAAGGGTCTTGTATGTGAGGATCAGGAATTGGGGTTGTAGTCAGGCGATGAGCAGGTGGTCAGTGTGTGAGCGTTCAGTTTTAGAAATCTAAAGGCTCGCTCATGTGAGGGGCTGTTGACACTGGGAAGACTCAGCAGCTGAGGCTTGTTGGGTACCTGCCTCAATCTGCCTTGTCTCCTGCATGCAGCCTCAGGGTGCCCAGACCTCTTCCATGTTACCTCAGGGCTCCTGAGAGAGGCAGGCCCAAGCTGTGTGGCTTTTTATGACCTGGTCTTGGAAGTGACGTGGTGTCACTTCCATCTTTATCTTGTAGTTAGAAATGTGTCACAACAGCCAGCCCATATTCAAAGAGAGGGGAATTAGACCACATTTTGGTGGGAAGAGTATTAACAAATATGTGCATGTGGTTTTTTGGTTGTTATTGTTTCTGCGTTCTTGATTTGACTCTCAGCTTGACTGTTATTAGTATATAGAAAGGCTACTGATTTGCATACATTGATTTTGTAAACTGAAACTTTGCGGAATTTGTTTATCAATTCTAGGAGTCTTTCCAGTGGAGTCTTTAGGGTTTTATAAATGCAAGACCATATCGTCAGCAAACGGGGATAGTTTGACCTCCTCTTTCCCAGTTTTGATGTGCTTTCTTTCTCTCTCTTGCCTGATTGCTCAGCTAGGACTTCCAGTACTATGCTGAATAGAAGTGGTGACAGTGGGCATCCTTGTCATGTTCCATGTCTTAGGGGGAATGCTTTCCACTTTTCCCCATTCAGTATGAAGTTGGCTGTGGGTTTGTCATATATAGCTTTTATTATTTGGAAGTATGTTCCTTCTGTGCCTAGTTTGTTGAGGGGTTTTATCACGAACAGGTGCTGTATTTTATTGAATGCTTTTTCTGCATCTGTTGAGATGATCATCTGGTCTTTGTTTTTTCTTCTGTTTATGTAGTGAATCACATTTATTTATTTGTATATATCGAACCATCCTTGCATCCCTGGGATGAAACCCACTTGATCATGGTGGATTATCTTTTTGATGTACTGTTGAATTCAGTTTGCTAGTATTTTGTTGAAGATTTTTGCTTTTATGTTCACGAGGGATGTAGGTCTCTAGTTTTCTTTTTTTGTTGTGTCTTTTGCTGGCTTTGGTATCAAGATGATACTGGCTTTGTAGAGTGAGTTGTGGAGGGTTCCCTCCTTCTCAGTGTTATGGAACAGTTTCAGTAGGATGGGTTCCAGTTCTTCTTTGTAGGTCTGGTAGAATTTGGCTGTGAACCTGTCTGGGCTGAGGCTTTTTTTGTTGGGAGATTTTTTATTACTTTTTCAATCTCACTACTCATTATTAGTCTGTTCAGGATTTCTGTTTCTTCCTGATTCAGGCTTGGGAGTTTGTGTGTTTCTAAGAATTCATCCAGTTTCTCTAGGTTTTTCTAGTTTGTGTGCATAGAGGTTTTCCTAGTAGTTACAGATTATATTTTGTATTTCTGTGGTATCAGTTGTAATGTCTCCATTTTCATTTCTGATTGAGTTTATTTGAGTCCTTTCTCTTCTATTTCTGGTTAATCTAGCTAGTGGTTTATTGATTTTGTTTATCTTTTCAAAGAACCATTTTTTTGTTTCATTGATCCTTTGTTTTTTTTGTTGTTTCTTATTTTGTTTAGTTCTGCTCTGAGCTTTGTTATAGTATTTTTTTCCTTCTACTAGCTTTGGGTTTGGTGTGTTCTTTTTCTAGTTCCTTGAGGTGTGAACTTAGGTTGTTAATTTATGATCTTTCTGTCTTTTTGGTGTAAACATTTAAGGCTATGAAATTCCTCCTTAGCACTGATTTTTGGATCCCTTAGATTTTTGGAAGCTTGTGTAGCCTTCATTGTTCAATTTGAAAAATTTTTTGATTTTTGTCTTGATTTTTTTCAGTAACTCAAGGATTGTTCAGCAGTAGGTTTAATTTCTGTTTATTTTTGTACTTTTGAGAGTTCCTCTTGGAATTAATTTCTAATTTTATTCCACTGTGGTCTGAGAAGATACATGGTATGATTTTAGTTTTCCTAAATTTGATGAGACTTGTTTTATGGCCGAATATATGATCTGTCTTGAAAAATGTTCCATGTGCTGATGAGAATGTATATTCTTCAGTTTTTGGGTAGAATGTTCTGTAAATATCTGTTAGGTCCACTTGCTCTAGAGTCCTATTTAAGTCTAACGTTTCTTTGTTGATCTTCTCCCTTGATGATCTGTCTAGTTCTGTCAGTGGGGTATTGAAGTCCCCGGCTATTATGATGTTGCTATTTATTTCTTTCCTAAAATCTAGTACAATTTGATTTATGAATCTGGGAGCTCATGTGTTAGGTGCATATAATTTAGGATTTTTGTATCTTCTTGTTGAATTGATCCCTTTGTCATTATATAATGATCATCTTTGTCCCTTTTTTTTTTTTTACTATTGTTTATTTAAAGTCTGTTGTATCTGATATGAAAATGGCTACTCCTGCTTGCTTTTGGTTTCCATTGCATGGAATATTTTTTATTTATTTATTTATTTTTGAGACAGGGTTTTACTCTGCCACCTGGGCTAGAGTGCAGTGGTACCATCCTACCTCACTGCAGCCTCAAACTCCTGGGCTCAAGTGATCATCCTGCCTCAGTCTCCCGAGTAGCTGGGGCTATGGGCACATGCCACCACACCCTGCGAATTTTTTTCTATTTTTAGTAGAGATGGGGTCTCGCTCTTTCTCAGGCTGGTCTCAAACTCCGAACTTCAAGCAATCCTCCAGCCTCGGCCTCCCAGAGTGCTAGGGTTACAGGTGTGAGCCACCACACTCAGCCTGCATGGAATAATTTTTCCATTCCTTTACCTTAAGTCTGTGAGAATCTTTATGAGTTAAATGGGTTTTCTGGAGACAGCGTATATTTGTGTTGTGTTTTTTTAATCCATTTAGGCCAGGGGTCCCCAACCTATGGTGAGTTGTATAATTATTTAATTATATATTGCAAAGTAATAATAATAGAAATGAAGTGTACAATAAATGTAATGTGCTTGTATCATCCTGAAACCATCCTCCTGCCCCCAGTTCGTGGAAAAATTGTCCTCCATGAAAACAGTCCCTGGTGCCAAAAAGGTTGGGGACTGCTAATTTAGGCAATCTATATCTTTTAAGGAGAGCATCAAGACTGTTGACATTTAATGTTAGCATTGACATGAGGTACTGTTCTGGTCATCATTTTGATTGTTACCTTGTTGCTTTTTCTCCCCCTTGTGTTACTGTTTTATAAAAGCTATGAGTTTTAACTTTTGGGTATTTTTCCACTAGTGGATATCAATTGTTTTGTTCCACGTATAGAACACTTTTGAGCATTTCTTGTATGGAAGGTCTAGTGGTGACAAATTCCCTTCGTGTTGGCTTAATCTGGGAAAGACTTTATTTCTCTTTCATTTATGAAACTTAGTTTTGCAGGATACAAAATTCTTGGCTGACATTTACTCTGTTTAAGGAGACTAAAGATAGACCTCATTCCTTTCTGGCTTGTGATGTGCCTGTTGAGAAGTTTGCTGTTAGTCTGGTGAGTTTTCCTTTGTATGTTACTTGATGTTTTCATCTCATGGCTCATAGGAATTCCCCTTTATGTTGACTTTGGTCAATCTGATGACTGTATGCCTTGGTGGCGCCCTGCGCACATGTTTAAAACCATCACCAGGTCCTTGTGGGATGTCTTTGGGGATAGGTTCAGGAGTGAAATATGGATCTCTAAGAGAAAGAGCTGAGTAGGATATCAAGGTTTGGGAGACCTTAGCGTGGGTGATATTTGAAGCTATTATGTTGTTGAGATGGTCTAGGAAAAAAAGTAGAGCAAATAGAGAAGCGAGAATGGATTGTCAATGTTGCAGAGTGGGGAAAGGAAGATTCAAATTAAGAAATAGAGAGTTAAACTTTCAAAGGCTATGGAGATGCTGAGTAGGTTGAGGGGAAGAGTAGATACTGGCTTTAGTGATGTTTCCCAGTCGTGGATAATGCTGAGGGATTCAAGATCCGTGGATTGGGATGTGGTTGAGGAGAATGGGAGGGCTGCTACCATGGACTCAGAGCCTGTGGGAATGGTAAAGGAGGCAACCAAGGAGTGTTTCGAAGGGAAATTTGGATTAAGTGATGGTGATTTGCTTGCCTGTGAAGAATGTTGTTTTTTTAGTTTTGAAGTGAAGGGAATGAGTAGTTTGGCATTTCTATGTGTTTGTAAAATGAGAGAAGAAACCAGAGTCAAGGGAGAATAACTGGATTTGCTATTCCTATATATGCCACCGGTTTTGGTTATGATGCTTTCAATGCAAAATGTATTTTAATGGTGATATCATAGAGTTTGACCTTCAAGGAGCTCAAGTCTATAAGCAATAATTCACTTTAATGTGTAAGAGCCTTGCAGAGAACAAGTACTTATTAAATATTTGCAGAATGAAAGTATTATACTCTCCCTGGGTGGTATGCTAGCCAGAGAAGCAATTTCGTTTAGAGGTGACATTTTAGCAAAATTGTAATAATTCTGCGATTGTGACATTTTAACCAGTGATTTCTAAGGGCAAACCTGAAGTTGTGAGTTCATCATGGAGTGTCTTGGCTATGGGATTGATTTGTGCGGCTTTGGATTTGTTAACTGTTCTAGGTGCTCTTGAGAAAGAATTCATTCCAGAGTAGCATTTGCCCAACCTGAGCTGAGGGTTAGTCAGCATTTTTCTTCAAGTCATTGTTGGAGGAGAAACCTATCTGCCAAGTCTGCCTTTCCTGGTGATTTTAAATGGATTGCTACTGCCGCTTCAGGGATTCAATGGAAATTTTGACTAATATTAAAGATGATATGACAGATTTCTCTTCGTTTAAGAGCTTTTATTTTTCCCAGCCTTACAATCCCTTCCCAAACTTCCTTCCTTTTTTAAGCCCTCAAGAGAGGACTTCAGTTCTAAGATCCTTGTCTTCCCTGGTGTTGTGCTCTGGTCTGGCTGTGGTCACTGCAGATGCCATTGTCTTAGTTGAATTAGTCCTTTCCTAATGGTGACTGTCATTACGATGTTAAATTGGAAAAGCAGTGAAGTCTGATGCGGGAACCAACCTTTCAAAGTGCACAGGATGACTTCGTGAATTTTCTCCAATCCAGAGTGGAGCAGAAACCTCAAATCACATGTCAGTCTGTCTGTCTGTCCCCTTATTTTCTTCTTAGTGTATTCATTTCTCTCAAAATTTCTGTCTCCTGTTTTTGCTTTTCCTGTCTCCCTCCCTTAGCTTAGCCTTTCTCTCTCTTTCTGTCCTTTTCTCCACTCAATTTCTCTTTTCATCTTTCTTCATTTGGGGTATAAAATGGAACTCAGGCATTTTTGTTGTTCTTTTTGTTTTGCTTTTATATAATGAATTTTATGGATTATTCAGTATATTTTATGGGTCCTATTAGTATTACATTTTTTGTCTGTAGGAATAATAGGAAAAAAAACCCTGAAAATAGATTTCTTAATTTGTTCATTTATTATTAATTTCATTGCTATTTCAAAGGTAATTTAGTTCTTTTTATATGTGCATGTGTGTCATGATTCAAAGCTTAAAGGAAACATTTCAAATTATTAATTGAGAACTAAAAAAATATAATACTCTGTTGAACAATTTGAATTTCTCTGTAGGAATTCTGGGCCAAGGAGAAACACTTAGAGACCACAGCACCTTTCCTTTTTCTTGATTTAAGGGTATTGTAATTTAAAAAACTTGTTAGAAGATGAAGAGGGGCTGGGTGAGGTGTCTCATGCCTGTAATCCTAGCACTCTGGGAGGCTGAAGCAGGAGGGTCCCTTGAGGCCAGGACCAGCCTGAGCAAGAGTGAAACCCCATCTCTACTAAAAATAGAAAAATTAGCTGGGCATGGTGGCTTGCACCTGTAGTCCCAGCTACACCGGGGGCTGAGGCAGGAGGATCACTGGAGCCCAGGGGTTTGAGGTTGCAGTGAGCTATGATGATGCCATTACACTCTAGCTTGGGAGACAGAGTGAGACCTTGTCTCACAGAAAAAGATGAAGAGGAAACTTGATTTTTCTTTCTCAATTAAAGAGACTGAGGTAAGTGGTGAGTCAATTGCGATTCTAATCCAGTGCCATCCCAGAACATGGACCTCTGTCCTATTGTCACGTCCACTTTGGGCTCTGCACACATTGGCCACCGGTGAGGGCTCCAGCTCCTGAGAGCTCTGCCTGTGCCCAGAGCTTGGGGGAAGGCTGCGGTAGGGCCTGCCGCTTCCCTGGTGCCCCTGGGAGCCTCCATGACACTCACCGTAGGGACACCAGGGCCCCTCACCTCTCGGACTGTCAGGCTCCTCCTGGCCAAGACGTCTGTCTGCCTAATCATCCTTTAGCTTTTGACAATAATATGCAATTTTTTGTGTGTGTTCATTTTCCCATTAACGCTCCTACCTCACATCCCTATTTTGTGCATGAACAAAAGGAAAATGTGATTGTGTCCTTCACCGTGTGGCAGTTCTGCTCATCCTTTCTTTAGAGGTTGGAAAAGGTGAATGAAAGGATGCAGAGGGAGAGATGGGGATGGCTTGGACCTTTCAGCTTTTGAAGAATTTGAAATTCTTAGTTCTTTTTAACCGGTACTGCATGGAAAAAAGGCATTTTATTTGGCGACAATGCTAACATTTATGGAGTGCTTCCTAGGTCCTGGCTCCAACCAAGCACTTACGGGCAGCGTGAACCTTATTTGATCTCACATCAGCCCTGGGTGTATAGATGGATTCTTCCTTTTCCTGTTTTACTGATGAGGGAGTGTAGAGTTTCAGGGGATTAAGGAACTACCTGAGAACTACTTTAGGTCATAGAGTTTATCTACAATATTTTACCTCCTCTCAATAATGTACAGAGACCTGATCTTGAATGAATTTGTAACAGACATAAATTTGCCAAAATTTGCTGACTTGTTTAATAATACGAGGTCTCAGATGTGAGGGATTTTGGCTTTGATTATTGAGTTAACCACTGGTAAAATGTTATGATGCAAGTATAGCCAAAGGAAAAGAAAAAGGTTTTGCTGCTGCTGTTTTGGGGGAAATTGTACCTGTGATCCAAGAGAGGGGAGAAGGCAGTGATGAGATGTCGAAAGTGCTGGAAAGGAAGCTTTCTGCTCACCCCTGGCTGGTGAGCTATAGTTCCCTTTGAGGGAATAGTTTTTTCTACCAAGGCAGCACACCTCTGCTTATTCTCAGGGAAGCCAGTGGGCAGGCCCTATGCTCTTGGAAACAACTATGGCACCATTAACTTCCTTCAGTTACTGGGCAGTGCATGGTCAAAGCAGCCGTACTTAATGTACAGGGTGTCCCAAAAGTCGCCATACATAGGGAAAATGGGAAATTGTAGCTAAATCTACCTTTACGTACAAAATATTCATTACAAAATTTTACAAATTTTTCCTTTGGAGACTTTTGGGACACCCTGTATTTAGTATTTTCCTATGCTTTGAAGTAATTCTTTATCACTTTTTTTTTTGCGTAAGTTGTACATAAACTTAGTGGAGAAACATGTATGAAAGCAAAGCTATAAAATATTTCATTTAAATAAAAAACCTAGTGACCTTAGCAGCCTCAAGCACTTTTCTCCCGTGTTTATTTGTTAGTGTCTAAGAATCCTTCTTTCTTCGTATGTGCATATAAATTAAGGGACAAATCTGTTACTGGAAACAAACACATTCTGATGAAAATAAAAACTAAGGTGCAGACCTCATTTTCTTTATTCACTACTATTTGTCACCCTTCCCTTCTCCTCCCCTGCACACAGCCTGTCAAATCAGTATGCAGGTTCTTAATCACAAGCATTTACTTGAAACACAAGCTGCTTTCTTTGGCAGGCCCTGTCAGATTTCCTCTCTTCAAAGGGAACCTGAGACCTGCTTGTGCCTGATGTCTTTCTCGTGAGAGATCTTTAGAGCTGGATTTGCCAGTCACAGTTTTGTGTGTTAAATGTAGTGAGTGGGTGCTTTTTTGTTAGGAGGGGTGTCGAGGAAGGGTGTTTTCACAACAGCATTTCCTACCTCCTCTGGGTGCTGGGGCTGGAGTTTGCTGCTGCCCGTGTGATTCTCAGTTACTGCTGTGGGCTGGCCTGGCTCCTCTGTCGTCCTGAGGGTATGGCTGGCACCTTGTCTCCTGGGTCAGCTCTTTTCCTCTGGGTGGGAAAAAGATGTTCAGGATTCATCTGCTTCAGAGGTGGGGGTTGTGGGGAAGTAAAGGCAGGTCTGGTTGTTGTCCTCTTTCAAGCTTTTACTGGCTATTAAGAAATATCTGCTCTAGAAGGTGCCTCTAAAGACTGGTGTTGGCTTCCCAGGGTTGCAGTATTCTATTTTTGAAGTGACAGAGAGGTGCAGGGCTCTTGTTTATATTGAAAGCTGCTTACCAGGAAGTGCTTAGGCCTCCTCTGACAATGTCCACATGGGCAGAATTATGTCCGGTGGCTCGCTTTTAACTTGCTTCCTAACTCATTTAGGAATGGAGATATTGCAAATAATCTTGTAATGTATCTTACACTTGTCCAAAGACAAAATTACAACAAATTTAGTCATAGATCTAATTGGCTTTTACTTGGGATTCCTAAATCGGGGCAGCCTTTATTCTATAAAACAGAGTTCCCACGGGGCAAGGGCAGAACACTGGGTTTTGTGAAGGCGGAACAAGGAAACAAACACAGAAAAAGCCGTTGATTGGTTAACGTCAAGTTACTTCTGGTTACTTTCTTGTCAGGAGCTAAAGCAGAGTGGACTTCCTTGTGCTGACTCAGGTAGACTGGAATCTCCCGTTTTCAGGAAAAACTGGTCTGTTTGGGGATCTGCCTGCTTCTTTAAAGTTTCAATTTGGTTATGTGGCATTCAGCATGAGCGACACCATTTCAGTTTGGTTTGGTCTGTTGGGGTGTAGGATAGGAGCTCAGTCCCAAAACAGTGGCCTTCCATCATTTTTGTTTAACAAACCTTAAAAATCACTTATGCTGTTTTTTTCAAGTTTTAAGTCTATTCTCTTTAAAGTACACTGTCATTACTACTCTCTCCCATAGTGGCATTTTTTTTTTTATAATTGGATATTTCTATTATATGAGGCTATAATAATACTTTTTGCTTCCTCTTCTCTGGGTAAAAAACTTAAGCTTCTTAATGGATACAGCTAAAAATTTGGCCTTGTTACAGGAAGAAAAAAATTGGCTGAATAGTGGGATATGAGAAGAACTGTGTTTGCTTTCAGGTTAAAAAAAGAAATTATTTTTCTCCATACAATGGAGAAGCATGGCCCAGAAAGTTGAATGGCATACAGCTGTTTCTTTGTCCTTCTGCAGTAACTTAGAGCATGGGCTTTTGCTTGTATCAAAGTATAAGTGGGTTATTATGACCGCCCAGTATCCAAGAGAATAAAGGTTGAAACCGGAGTCGCTGATGTTCCAAAACCCAGGAGTGAGAATGTACTTTTATTTAGTTTTTTTCTCTTCAGTGGAATCTGAAGGATATTTGTTACAGAGAGTGAAAGTTTTACTTGATCTTTTATTGTAAAGTTAAGGAGGAATATCCAGGCTGTTTTAGATGTTCCTTTAAAATTCTCCTGTGGTATGTGTCAGGGGTGATGCCATGCACTTTTGACATCAACTAACCTCTCACTTTAAAAATATTTAGAAGGGGAAATTCGTAATTTTTTTTAAAGGAGATACCATTTATTTTTTTATCCCTGGTTTGGAACATGACTTATAGCAATAGTAGGGAAATTAATAGGTTAGCTCTTATGACCATCCCTCAACTGAAAATTAAGTATAATCTTATTTTTAGATTTATAGGTTTCTATAAACCTTCTTTTAAAGTGAATTCCTGACTACACTTGTGGCGTTTATTTGATCTTCACAAATACTGGCAGTAATGGTGGATTTCACTTCTGACTCTGATGTTAATGGGAAATAAAGGAGGGTGTGTGTGTG
>RJWJ010029720.1:0-20404 GCA_004363605.1 Indri indri | reverse complement strand
ATCTGAATTATTGATACATTCAAAGCTTCTACAAATTAATAAGATAAAGATGCAAATCTCAATTTAAAAAATGGAGAAAGGATAAAACCAGCAACTTATGACTACAAACAGACAATATTCATATGAAAAGATCCTCAGCCTCATTCATAAGGAAAATGGATATTTTCAAAATTTAAGCCTAAAAAATTCAAAGAATTTTAAAATATTGACAATTTCATTCTTTGAAAAACATAGTAAAAGAGTGAATCACTGAGGCTGTTTTAGAAGTTATTTTTTATGTATTTTTCAAGATTTTAAATGCTATACTCTTTGATCCAACAATTCTATTTCTAGAAATCTTAAAGAAATATTTGCACATATGAACAAAATGCATGGACAAAATATCCTTGAAGTACTGCTTATAATAAAAATTTTCTTTAAAGAGGGAGTGTTAAAATAAATTAAATTACATCCATTCTATAGAATACTATAAAACCATTATAAAAGAATAAGATAGACTCATATGTGAAAAGACTTCCAAAACATCATGAATGTAAAAAATATGTCACTAAACAAAGGCATAGCATAATCGTGTTTATGTATTTTAACTAACAAATTTGAGTTGCATATGTGTGTATATGTAAGTATATATATATGTATGTCCATGTATACATACATACAGATGCATAGAAAGATAAAGGAGGGACTAAAAAATAAACCAAACCTATTGGGAGGGAATGTTAAGTTGCTGAGTAGAGTGATGGGTAAAAACAGAATTTTCTCTGTATATGTCTGAATTTTTAATCCTTTAAATAAAAATGTATTTATTCAACATTTATATAACATTTTCAAAAACAGAGAATTTTGAACATATCAAAAAGGACAACAAAGAAAATTAAAGTCACTTACAATCTCATAGTGGCCGTTCATGAATGAAAATCTGACCACTATATGCAGTCATCAAAGATTTCCATCAAGTATCCCCATTCCCTCCTGGATAAATGCAAATGCCTTAGCATATAGTGTTTATATGCCTGTCTCCCTCCTAGCATCACACCCTATACTAGTAACCTTGCATCTGGCCAGAACCTGAAATATCCTAAATACACCTGCTTTTCCTTTTGCCTGAAATACATTCTCCTACCCTTGTCTGTAGGAGACAACTCTTGTTCACCTTTATTCCCCTTTCTGTTTCAATGTGAAAGTACTTTCATTAATGCTTTTCTCTCATAGAGCTACTTTATCTCCTCACTTGGGCCATCAACAGTTGAGAGAAGGGATTCCTCAGTGCCTGCCCCTTCTCACCTACCTGCCCCAGTGACTAGCACAAGAATTGGCTCACAGTGGGCCACACACTAGATGATGATGACTAGAGAAACACAAGAATATAAGGATTGCTGAGCAGCCGCAGCAGTGGAAACTCAGCTTGAAAAGCGCTACATTGCACTGCCATGGAATTTGACTCAGTTTCATGACCTTCTCAAGCACCCACTGACACCTGGAGAGCAGAAGAGCAGAAAGCGGGGGTAAGAGCAGCAGGGAAAGTTGCCTAGGTGTGGAGTGAAGACAAGGGGCTGGCATCACTCTGGATTGGTGCTGAGCACATGGTTAAGTGTTTGTTGTGGCTGGTGAGGGAACCAGAGCCCCAGCAGAAGCCTTGGGGCTGAGGTTGAAGGGACGGAGGTGATACAAGTTAGGAGGTGAAGTTAAAGGCAAAACAATCCAGAGCATCTTCCCAAAGTAGTTTCCCAAGTTAAGCAAATAGGTATTTATGCAGGGGAGAAAAGACTTCCATAGCCAAATGTTTGAGAAACACTGGATTAAATAAAGGTAGAGATAATTCTTAATAGCAAGATTTCTCAAAGGCTCGAGTTTGGTAAAGTGGTTTTTTTTAGGAATCTTCTAAAGTAGGATGCTGTTCCAATTTTTCCAAATGTATTTGACATAGTGCATTAGTTTGTTAGAGATGCTGTAACGAAGTACCACAAACAGGGTGGCTTAAACAATAGAACCTTCTTGTTTTGCAGTTTTGGAAGCTAGAAGTCTGGATTAAGGTGTCAGCAGGTTTGGTTTCTTCTGAGGGCTATAAGTGAGTATTTGTTCCCTCCCTTCCCCCCAGCTTCTGGTGGTTCGCTGGCAATCTTTGGCATTCCTTGGCTTGTAGAATCACCCTGATCTCCCCATCTTCATGTTCACGTGGTGTTCTCCCTGTGTGGGTGTCTGTTTCCATATGCTCCCTGTTTACAAGAACAACTCGTATTGAATTAGGGGCCCACCCTACTCCAGCATAACCTCACCTTAACTTGACTAATTACATCTGCAACAGCCCTATTTCCAAATAAAATCACATTCTGAGGTACTGGGGGTTAGGACTTCAATATATGAATTTTGGAGGGACAAAATTCAACCCATAACACACAGTAACTGGCATAGAGTGAGTAGCAGAACTGGTGTCCCACTAAACTCAGTTTTGGTAAGATCTGCCTAGAATAGATCACATATCATGCAGTTTAGCCAGTGGAGGGCTAAAGATAGGGGCTCATTCACTGGGTCCCTAGAAGACACCAGGCAATCCAGAAAAGGTAATATTGTGTGGCAATTTTACAAATGAGAAAACAGATGCTAATCATTTAAGACACTTGCCAGAAGTAACCACACTGTGATTCGTACCAGGGTCTCTCTCACTACAAAAGCACTTCTCTCTCCACTTCAACTCACTGTTTCCCAAAAGAATCTGAGCATCACTAACATGAGATCCTTGTTGTGGAAATAATGGGGTTATTTTTCCACCCCTCGCTAATCCGTACTGAAAAGTGGATGAGATTTGAAACAAAGCAAAGGCAGCCAGGCTTCCTTCTCATCGTCGAAATAAACCTGTTCAATACATACGAAGTACTCCTGGTTAAATGTTTACCTTTTGAACCCTACACTGAAGGAAATGGTTTCCTGAAGCTTTGGCTAATCTTTTAGCAAACTGTCAAACTAAAAACTTGGGTGCTTCTTGATGAGGATTTTAACTGCACTATTGATTATAGTGCAGCTAGAAACCATTTTCAGACTTATCTTCATATGATTTAATTGACATTGAGAGGTATTTTAATTGAAACGTTAGACTTCCTCAGTAGAACTACCCTTTGTTTCTAGCAAGGCAATCTAGCTTTTATGCTTTTAATCGCCGTCTGTTGTTCAATAAATGTCAAATCGTTCCTAATGGTCTCTCTAAGCATAGGGTTGTTTTTTTTTAATTTGCTTTTGTACTCAGAGTTCGTTATGAGCAAATGAGTCCTTGCCGTAAAAGAGTGATATTTCTCATGGTGCTTCAGTCCCGTTAGAAAGAAAAAGTGATTAGAAATAAAGAGACAAGAGAAATGCTGCTTTTTTTTTTAATTCTTCTTGGCAATGGAGAGATTTAGAAAGTCTATTAAAATGTTTCCTTTCAGCGGTGCTGGTGATTTTAGTCCCATTCAAAGCAAAAAATGAACAGAGACCTCCAAAAATTCGTGAGTCACTTGAAATGTCTCAAACGATAGAGGCTAATACATAAAAGAAGGTAAGTAGGGGAAAAATCCACCAGACACAGCCAAGTTCACGGTGTACCAAGGAGCTCTTGACCTCATAAGCCAACAGAGACAGCTTGTTAAATCTGTGAGTATTTTGTAGGGATAAAGCAAAAACCACAGAAGAATCCTATGATCCAGGACCCCCAGTGAGCTCTGAACTGAACATCCCACTCTCCTGAGGTCGAGGAAGAAGATGGCCACAGACTTCAAATGATGTTTAGTAGTGGGAAGGAAGGAGATGCAAAATGATTGCAAGAGAGAAAAGAGTGTTTTTCTCTTCCTTATTAGCTTCCTGACACAGAACATTCTTCATGAAAGGTCATCTTCCAATGCTAAGTAACCAAATGACACCAGCTCTTTAGAGCCCTGGAGAGCCCTATAGACAAGGATTATGGGGCTCTTGGGAAAGGGGAGGGGGTCATTCATCGAGACCTGGGTGTATCAGGTCACAATCAGCTTTCTAACCCAGAAGCACGCTTGATTGCTTGGATCAGGGTTTAAAATATTCTCCAAGGGCTATGAGAAGACTATTCTAAGAGGTAATTAGAATTGGTTGAAATACAGGGCTATAAATGGGTGACTGGCACAATTTTACAAGAAACAGATCATAACTCAACATTCTAATGACTTTTTCTTTGGAGAAGGTCAGCAGAGCCATTAACAAGGGAAGTGAGCATGCAGAGTTCTCCAGCCCAGACTGTGACTGAACTTTGAACAAAGTACCTCCGTCAGGATTCTGACTCTATCCGGACCGGCTGCCTTTTCTCAAGAGCAAATGCTGAGAG
The DNA here is from genome assembly GCA_004363605.1 of Indri indri. Classification (NCBI taxonomy): domain Eukaryota; kingdom Metazoa; phylum Chordata; class Mammalia; order Primates; family Indriidae; genus Indri; species Indri indri. The sequence goes on along the minus strand of RJWJ010029720.1, from coordinate 16,080 downwards.
GAGCTAAACGGGCAGCTGGGCTTCTGGCTTCCCTTTCTCACTTTCCTAGCTCTCTTCCCCAAAAGAGACAAGAATAAAGATGTGGACAAGTTCATTTTTTTTAGGCTCTATAACCAAAAGTACAGTGAATTATTACAAAGATTAAAGTCCCCCAGACCCAGGTAGAATTTCCCTTGCTAAAAAGGGAGATACGGCTTAACAGCAGTCTCTCTGTTAACCTGTCCCCGCCCTGAGACATGGGTAAGCATGTCAACATGGACCACAGGCCATGATGGGATTTAGAAGGGAGACCCATCCCCAGGGCCCCACTTGAAAGCATAAGCCTGGATAATCTCAAAATAAGCCCACTCCCCATTGCCGCCTTGTGTTGTGTTTGCATCTACTGTATTGCTCATTGGATTTCAACTAAGGTCAGAGAAACGTGTCTATTTATTTTTATTCCCCCACTCTCCATCCTTCAAACTCAAAATAGTGCCTAGAACCTCAACAAGTCTTGGCTAAATTTAAAAATTACAAACTGGGAGTTTTCAGAGGAGCTTCAGAGCAGCTTTGAGCTCCTCCCAAATTACCCTTCTCTCTCCCAGTTGGCTCCAAAAATTCAGGGAGGCACGGGACATAGTATTATTCCCTTTGGGCTCCTTTCTGCTTTCTCTAGAAATCAGGCATCTGTCCTATTCTTTTGTTCCTCTGGGGTTCACAACTGAGTCTTGGGTGAACTTAACCCTACACCTCTCCTTCTACACGCCCAGAGGCAAGATAACCCCCAGAGTCAGTATCAATAAAACCATATGTCCAGCTGCAGCTCCCCCTAGGTGCTCTCACCAAAATAAACTATTTGGCCCCAAACTCTGGAATCAAAGTGCCGTCAAAAGTCAAAATCATGAGGGACAAGAGGGCAATAGGTCTTCGGGTCGTCATACCTTCCTTACAGTGTTATCACTCCCTCAACAGTGATTATTCCTTTGATGTCCTGTATGTTTACATGTCTTATAATTGCCACATATATAATTATTTATGTCTTATGATTATATAATTCCAACATTTGCTTTGATTCCAACAATAGATCCTGTTACATTTATGTTGGGCTTAACTCTTGTTGCTCTCAGCTTTTTAAAAAAATTGAGAATTGATAGACAGAATCTTCTAAGCCAGCTGCCTTGCATCAGTGGTACTCCCAGCCTTAGACTCCAGGTTCCTGAGTCCACCCAAGTCCTGCCTCAGCTCACCTAAGGTCTGTTTATTTCCTGACCCGCTGGCTCTGAACACCATGCAGTCACACTCCAGAGATGGTTCTGTGTAACCAAGGAAACAATACATTGCTTTAATTATTATTTGAAGATGTTTATTGTGAGGGGATACCAGAGCAGCTTTTCCAGCCCTCCTGCTGTTACAAATTCTAAAGGTTAAGGCCTCCAGTAAACTGTGATTAGAAAAAAATCAACAGAATAAACTGCATAATCACCCGCTATATTTAGCAGGCTAGTGATTTCCGGAGTAACCTGGCATTTCTGCCCTGCAGCCTTCCTGAACCCCTCAGGAAGTCTCCTGGCCAGGACATAGAATGCTTTTCAGCCAGCACCTGGAGCAGGGCTGCCGGCCCAAAATATCTCAAAATATGTCAGCATCTCACATAATAAAAAGGAGTCCCACTCCAAAAGGAATAGAAAGAAAACGACTTACTATAAAATGGTTGGGTGAGGTAGTGCTGGTTCATAAAGCAAAACTGTTATATAAAATTCCAGCCAGTCTTTTGTTCCCTTAGGTTCATGCAAGATGTAGCTAGTTCTGTTTCTGAAATTCTAACACCTGGTATCAAGGGGTCTGTCATGCCTTCCCCAGACTGTGGGCTCCTCTTTTGGTGGGTCTTCTACCCCCCATGTAATCCCTTTCTCTTTCTTCCAATGCTACCCTGCTCTCCTTCTCCTCAAAAATATATATGTATACATATATACCATATAGGTTAAGTATGAAATGTCCGATTTCCTTAAGTACTAAGTTTGACAGTTGACATCTCTGACATTTCACTTTGACACTTCTTGTTGTATTTTTATTGTAAACGTACAACCTCAGTCTTTCAATGCACATTTTGGCTTGTGATTATCTTTCAAGTTTCTTTTTAGAGCAATTTTTGTGAAACCATGGATAAGTCAAAAATTCATGTTATTTTCGAATATGAGTTCCATAGTGGAACCAATGCAGTGCCAACAGCTCGAAATATTAACAAACTGTTTGGGAAGGATGTGGCTCATGAACACACAGTACATCAATGGTTTGAGAAGTTTAGTTCTGGTGATTTTAACACATTGACTGCCACACTAGAAAAAAAAATTATTTTCCTTGGAGCCATGGTGTTTTATTACAAAAATAGGATAAAAACTTTGAAAACAAAATGATCCTTTCTAATTTAATGAAAAATTTGTTATTTTTTATTGTTTTCTGTGCATGAGTTATATGCAACTTGAAAAATAGTTCTTACAGCTCCCAAGGTGAGAGACGTATGCGTTACATAGGCTTCAACAGGCCCCGGACTCAAAACTAGCATGAGTTAAATACAACTCACATAAAAGTTACTATGTTAATCTTGAAAATGAGCCACATGGGCAACCTGAGACTAAGGTGGATAATGAGGAGCTGAAAGCTGCAGTGGAAGCGAATCCATCTCAACCTACGTGTGAATTAGCAGCAAGGTTTGACGTTACTATCCCAACAATATTGGACCATTTGAAACAAATGGGCAAGGTAAAGAAGCTGGATAGATGGTTTCCACATGAATTAAATGTGTGGGGGAAGAGAAACTTGCCTTTCTTTGCTGTCACAACATAAAGGTAAACCATTTCTACACACCACATTGCTTCATGTGATGAGAAATGGATTTTTTTTGACAATTACAAGCATTCGGCACAATGGTTAAATAAAGAGGAAGTGCTAAAACACAGTCCAAAACCAAATATTCATCAAAAAAGACTAATGGTGTCTGTTTGGTGGTCCAGTGCTGGTATTATCCACTACAGCCTCATGAAACCTGGTCAGTGGATTACAGTGGCTGTCTGCTACAACCAGTTGGACAAAATGATGAGGATGCTTGTGATTAAGCAGCTGAGATTGGCCAATAGAGACAGACCAATCTTCTTGCAAGACAATGCTCGACCACATGTCGCACAAACAATGCTGCTCAAACTACAAAGCTGGACTTGGAAACTCTGTCATCCACAGTATTCACCAGACCTTGCACCAACTGCCTAGCAATTCTTCCAGGCTTTGGACCACTTCTTGCAAGGAAAAACATTCAATTCTCAACAAGCTGTAGAAAATGTCTTCAGCGATTTCATTGCCACTCACTGTCCAGACTTCTTCGCTGCTGGCATAAACAAGCTACCATTAAGATGGCAAAACTGTGTCGATAGTTTAGATGCACACTCTGATTAATTGTACTGCTTCTTGTTTGAAATACAATAAACTAAACTTTTGATTGGAAATCGGACATTTCATATTTAGTGACCTAAATATTTGTCAAAAAGTCTGTCATTTACACCTTAGTGTGCCCTGGGAGGACAGAAAAGATTATCTAAGTAATAATAGCAAACACTTAGTATTTACCATGTGCCAGGAACTGTTTTAGGTGCATCTTACATATTAATTTATTTAAGTCTCACCACCACCCAGTGAGACATTTTGATATGATTTAATTTCCATTTTACGGATGAGAAAATTGAGCCACAGAAGGCTAAGAAACATGCCCAGTGGCTGGGCTTTAAACCCAGGCAGTCTGACTCCAAAACCCATGCTCCCAACTTCTAAACTATTCTACTTTTCAAATGCTTTTCACCACTGCCAGCCCTCATTTTTCAGGAAGGACTGAAGCAGAATGAATGTTAAGTCTGGCTGCTCGCAAGCACTTTTTGATCCTGCCTGTACTCTGGCTGTGCGTGTTTGCAAACAGCGCATCGCAGGCACCCAGGAGAGAACAATGGAGACAGAACAGGGACACACTGGTCTTCTGAGTTACAAAGGGAAACTGTGAGAGCTGCTCACTGGGGCTTTCAACCTGCTTTTCTCTGCCCCCAGGATGGCATTGTGGGAGAGGGGGCGGGGTTCCAGGACCTCCTGGTTTCTGCCAGAGCAGCTCCACTTTTAGCTGCCTCACACACTGGCTGTCTGGGTAGGATTTTGACTGAACATAAGAGATTCATGGCTCAGAAAGGTTTGGAAACCACTGGGGATGAAGCACTCACCCAGGTGTCAGGTTCCTTAATTGCTAAGCCCCTCTCACAGCTGATTTACAGAGGCCTGTACTCCCTGGAGAGGAAAGGCAGGCAGGTGCAGACACAGGGCATGTTCCGGAGTCTGTCTGCCCATTACCACCTCTGTGACTGGCAGCTGTCCTCGCCTGAAGCAGGGGAGCGCTCCTAAGGGAAGGGGACACACTAGGGAGGATTTTGACTTTATCCTCAACCCAGATAGGCAAGCCTGAGAAACCTCTAAGGATAAACGAAAATAAGATGAGTCTGTGAGAGTCCTTCTAGCAAGCACAAAGTATTTGAATATGCATTTCTTCCTGTGTCTTCAAAATTCCTTACTTTGGTGACGGGATGTTCCCCTGAGGACCTCGAGCTATTTCTCACCTACCTGCCTAAGACTTGGGAAATGCTTAAGAAGACCCACAAACGGGCGTGTGTGTGTGTGTGTGTGTGATTTAAGCCAAGCCAGTTAGATTGTCTACTCTGGGTACATCTCTCAGCAGGACTTGTATAGATCAGAAAACCAATGTCCTGTTCCCAGCTTGCATCCTAACTAACATAAATCATATTCAGGGCACCCTCAGATTGGCAGGTTCCAGGGAAGCGACAGAGCACAGTGGCCGAGGGGGAATACTGGAGCCAGAACGTTGGGGCTGGGTTCACATCCCAGTTTTGTCACTTACAAGCTGTGGGACTTTGGGAGACTTCCTAGTCAAACCTCTCTGTCCCAGGATAATCATCTGCAAAATGGGACTAATAATAGTGCTTATTGGTGGGGTTGTTGCTCTATGTGTAAAGTGCCCGCACATGGCAAGAGTTCTCTAAGCATTAGCTATATATAACTGTAGCAATGCTTCCCAGCCCCCTTGGGCTCCAATATGTCAGCCCAATCCGAATGCCACCCCCACTCCAGTAAGGGCTTCCTGGCTGCTGTCACCGCAGAGTGCAGATGCCCACAGTTAAACAGCAAGATTAGCAGCCGTCCTTGTTGGAGACAATCAGAAGTTACAAGGTTCCTGGGGGAGGCTAGCACTTCATTAGGCTTTCTTCCCGGAGTAACGTGAAATTGAAAAGGCTGCCTGAAGCATCTTGTGATCAGAATAAATATTCCTCATTCATTCACCACATATTTATTGAGCACTTCTTAAAAACAGTAGCCAATGCCACATGAACACTCCCCTACAAGCGCTGGGCTAAATGCTTTCCATGCACTCAGGACAGCTAGAACGGAGGTGCTGTTAGTCTTCCCATTTTGCATATGAGGCTGGAGAGGTAAGGAACTGTGCCTCAGGTCACACAGTGTATAACAGAGCTAAAATTCCACACCGTGGCCTGTGCTTTCTCTCTCTTCCGCCCCCTCCTCTTCTCTGTGAAATGGGAGGCTGCAAATCCCACCTTCTTTCTCGATAACCCATAGAAAAATCCCCAGGCTTCTGTCTACACACCGAAACCAGAAGGGAACAATGCCGGAGTAAGTATTGCTATTTAACCTCACAAAATCCAGGCTTCAGTTTGAACTTTGCACACAAAACCCCTCTAATCTCTCTGCCACCACGTTCAGACAGAAGGTGTAAAGAGAAGCTTCCTTGTTTTCAAGCTATACAGATGTAATTGTGATAAAAAATTTTCTCGGTTGCGACTGTCTTAGGCATTTTTTTAAAAATCTGGGTAGGTATTTTGGGCTGTTTCTAGCAGAGATTTTTTTTTAAGAGAAATAAAATCCTTTGTTTATTGTAATTAGCATCGAGTATTTTGTCAGCTGAACAATAACATTAGACCTAAAGTACAGATAGTGTAATTACAGAGTATGCAGGAAGTGTCTAAAAATATTCATAGTGACATCAAGTTAAATCTGCACCCCCTCGGCACTCCCCCCACCACCACACACACACATACACAGAAAGAACACAAGGACACCTCGGTGATTTAGCTACACAATTCCCATTCAAATGCAGTGAAAGTCGAATAGCTAACACCCCATGCGGTGCTCTGAAATTTTTATTAATAAAAAATCCATAGAGCAAATCCTGTAGTTAAAAGCATTTTTAGCATAGAGGACGAGACAGGAGGCCCAGAGGGGTCCCTTGAACACAATGTCATTCAGGCTTTTAGCCTCCCATGGGTTCAGCAGTCTGGCAGGTGCTGTGGGCACCACAGTTCACAGCAATCCCGCTCAGCAGGGAAGCTGCTCCCTTCTCTAGCTCAAAGAGCTCAACAGCATCCCAGCCTCTCCCGTCTCCCCAGTGGCTCCGCCCTGGGCTGCAGTCCCTGGCTGGGCTCAACCCTCTCAGAGACCAGCTCCATCCAGATCCATCAGGACCACGAACCCCACACTCTCCACCAGGGACCCCGCCCCACCCTGCCCCTCAGTGGGGCCAAGTAGCATGTGCCCTCGGGACTGGCACGCCCGGCTTTGAGGCTTGGCTCTGCCCTTCACTGGGTTTGAGCCTTCAAGTTTGTTTCTGGACCTCTCTGACCCTCAGTTTCATCATCAATTAGGTGGTGACAGTGGTACTTACCTCACAGGGCAATAGTGAGATAAAATCTACAGAAATACTTGGTAAAAGCTCAATTTCTTGGTTTGCATCCCCTTGAATGTATTTTCCCTTCTTTTCCTAATGGAATTAAGAATTGAAATGGTTGAAATCAAATGACCCTATCAAAAAGTGGGAAAAGGACATGAACAGAAACGTTTCAAAAGAAGACAGAATAATGGCCCAAAAACATATGAAAAAATGCTCAACATCTCTAATCATCAGGGAAATGCAAATCAAAACCACAATGAGATATCACCTATCTCCACTGAGACTGGCCTTTATCAAAAAGTCCCCCAAAAATAAAAGTTGGCGTGGATGCGGAGAGATAGGAACACTCATACACTGCTGGTGGGACTGCAAACTAGTGCAACCTCTGTGGAAAGCAATATGGAGATACCTTAAAGAGATACAAGTAGAAGTACCATTTGATCCAGCAATCCCGTTACTGGGCATCTACCCAAAAGAACAAATGATACTCTATCAGAAAGACACCTGCACCCGAATGTTTATAGCAGCACAATTCACAATTGCAAAGATGTGGAAACAACCCAAGTGTCCATCAATACATAAGTACATTAATAAAATGTGGTATATGTATACCATGGAGTACTATTCAGGTTTAAGAGACAATGGTGATATAGCACCTCTTGTATACTCCTGGATAAAGCTGGAACGCATTCTACTAAGTGAAGTATCCCAAGAATGGAAAAACAAGCACCACATGTACTCACCATCAAATTGGTATTAACTGATCAACACGTAAGTGCACATATAAGAATAAAATCTATTGGATGTCGGGGAGGGGGGAGGAGGGGACAGGTATATGCATACACAAAGAGTGCGATGTGTACCATCCGAGGGATGGACACACTTGAAACTTGGACTTGGGGGCGGGGGGCAAGGGCAACATACATAACCTAAACATCTATACCCTCATAATATGCTGAAATAAAAAAAAAAAGAATTGAAATGGTTGATTCACCATCTTGGTAATAGTCTTAGGTGAAATTCTGAAAAAGATAAAGCTAAGAAAAGAATGAAATGCTACCTACAGAGAATTAGAGTTCAGCTCACCTATAGCTAGCAATGGAGGGAAAATCCCTACTTGAGAAGGGGATAGGGTGACCCTGGGGTTGGCCTTCTCTTTGGGGTTTTAGAGTAATATCCACTGCCAGCACCACTGTTCACAGGGGCTGTACTTCCCTCTTGAACTTCAGCCCAGTTGTGTGCCCTCCACTAGTCCCTTGTGACAAAGCAAAGATCTGGCCATAACATTTTTAGAAAATTAAACTAATGCCTAAGCAATCAAAAATAAATAAACAGACAGAAAATAACAAGCAACCAGATCACTGGTTTACCCAATGTATAATAGCTTCTCCATCTCTAGTAAGCAATGTCCTATGGTGGGGTGAGGGACTTCCTGCCTGGCTGTCCTGCCTCCATACGGCAGAAGCCACATTTAGCCCCTGCCATCCTAGCAGGCTCTCCCGAATCTCCACACTGGGGTTGGCCAAGCCATAGCCTACATGCTGCAGTCTTCCCTAGGCTGCCCATGACGGGCAGGCATCACTGCCAACCACACCCCTCTTCCTCATCGAATGGAGATTTAGCTCCAGGACTCAAGTATCAACTAACAGTCAGTCTAATTTGTGATTCCTGCTTTAGACTTCTCAAAGTCATTATCAAAACGGCCAAAGCTCAGACAAGGCCAAGGAATTCCTTTGCATGCCTACCTAAGGCCAACCCTCTGAGTTTTGGTTTCCTGTCTGAAGACCTCTTAGTCTCCAAGTGAATGACCTGCCAGGAACAACTTGTGTTAGGGGAGTCAACATCTGTCCACAAAGATGCCCTTCTGTACCACCAACTCAAAACCACGCATTCACGTGAAAGTCAGTAAGAGAAGGGTCCTTACAGGAGTCTCCTCTTGTAGTTTCCAGCTAACCCCCAAGCCCAGAATCAACACCAGGGGATGCCACAGTACTGGCTGAAGATGGATATCTTCATCATGTTGTCATAATGCTACTCTGTTGTTATCATCCTCTCTGGGGACAAAGAAAAGTGTAAGCCATTAGCTGGTTAAAAGAATTACTTTATGCTCCACACTACACCACCTCAAAGTCCCACAAGCAAGGAGGAAAAATCTTCTTCCCTAAAACTAGGTGAGCGCCCATCTAGAAATACAAAGATTCTGATTCTTGGGGTGAAGTTATGTCCAGGCCCACGCCAGTATCAGGGAATGGGAAGACAGCTCTGCCCTCTGCTCGAGCTTTCTACTTGCCCCCTTACTTCTGGGGAGGGGTGTGCCTAATAAGTGCTATACTTACATCGTTAATTTTCATACCAACTCTTTGACGTATGTATTCCTGATACCCCATTTTCCAGATAGGACAACTGAGGTTCAGAGAAGCCAAAAAATTTTTCCCCAAATCACATGACTACTAGTAAGTAGTTGAGTCAGGACTTGAAACCAAGACTGTCCAGCTTCGAGTCCTGTGCTCTTCCTACACAATGCTGGCCCCAGCGTTAGACCCTCCAAGGCCATATTTGAACCCAGACTGACCCAGGTCCAGCGTCCTAGTACCATCAACCTTTGCCTCAGGAGGTGCAAGAAAAAGTCTGATTCCCAAAGGAGGGCTTCAACAGTATTGTTCACTTAATAAAATGTCATTGGTTGGGTCACAGAAATGGCTGGTGATGACTGAATATTGGCTCTGACAATGATTCATGAGTCCTAACTTAATGCCTCTGCAGTCATTAGCTTGACACTGAGAGGCAGGCAAATGAGAGCAATGTCTTAAGCCCATTCTTCCAGACCAAGAATGCTAACCACAACTGATCCATCAGCAAGTGCTGGCAGGTTCCCTCTAACACAAACCTCAAATCAGTCCACTTTCTTTCACCTCCACTGTCACCAGCCTGGTGCAAGCCACCATCATATCTCTCCAGATACTCTTAATTCACGTGCCCTCATCTACTCTATCCCAAACTCTTGTCCACACAGCCATCAAACTCCCTCTTTGAAAGCTGCCCAGAGCTTCTTATTGTTCTTTAAAATAAAATTCAGACACCTTATGACAGGTTTCAAGTTTCTACCTGATCCGGTCCCTGCCTGCTCTCCTCATATTGATTTACTTCTTTATCTACTTGTTTCTGTTTGCCCAAGAAGAAAGTTTGTTGGAGAAAAGGATATTTTTTGTCTCATACACTTTTGTAATCCCAATATCTAGCACAGTACCTGGCTTATACTAAACACTCAAGAATATTGATTGAATGTATAAATGAAAGTTATCTGTAACATGCAAATGAATATAAATTCTTCCCTGAAGCAGCTTCCTAGAGTTCTTGGTTTGAGGGGCTAAAGAAGTGTAATGGCCTAGAAACAGGAAGACTTGGGCTTTAGTTGTTGCATTGGTGCTTTAATTAATGGCACGAATCGAGGAAAATCCTTGGCCTCAGTTTCCCCACCTGTTAGTGTTGCCTTTCCCATGGACAGATGTGATGGTCCTACTCACTCAGCAAACTTTATTGAATGACTTCCATTTGCAGGGCACCATACTGGGTACTGATAAAGCCAAGATGAATAAGACACAGCACTTGTCTAGGAGAAATGCACAGACTCTCTCCGGGAAAGGGGGAGGATGCACACGAGTCATACATATGATTAACTTGCCATGTGCTCTAACAGGAAACTAACGAAGATACAACGTGACACAAAGGAGCGAGCAGTCAGTTCCATTTGATGTTGGGAGTGGAGACCACTCTTGAGCTGAGTTTTGGTGACAGGCAGAATTTCCCCTGACAGAGGATCAGACCAACACAGAGCACGTGCCAAAGCAGGAGCATTATGTCCAGGAAACAGGAAGTGGTTCACAATGGCTGGTTACAGAGAGTACAGAGGGGCACAGGTGGAAAATGAGGTTGGACAGGTAGACTCGAGCATGAAACATGGAGCTTTTATGCCAGGCTAAGGAGTTTCAGTTGAATCCTGTAGGGGAAGGGTTTTGAGCTGAGGCATGACCTAACTAAGTTTGTCTTTTAGAAAGATCATTCTGACAGCAGCCTGGAGGGTGGGTTAGGAGGAAAACAAGGTAGAAAGGAGGACTTTGGAGAGCAAGCTGCAGTGGTGATCCAGCTAGCAGGGGACTCAGGTATCCAAGAGAGACAGAGAAGAGACAAAAGAGGCATGACCTCTATCACCCAAGAGAGTTCAAATCTCCAGGTTTGGGTGACTGGTTGATACCGTTTTTCCAAACACAGGGTACAGGAGGAGGAGCCAGTTTAGGAAGAAATATACAAAGTTCATTTTTGAACCTGTGAGTCCATTTCTGGGCACATATACCAGGGCGGGCGTTGTGGCTAATGCTCTTGTTTAAGGATGGCCGCAGTGGCAGGGACTCCTAAGCAAGTCGCTGCCTATTCCTTGGTCTCCTCTGAAGCATGGGGAAAATGAGTTATGATTGCTTCTTTCCTCATGGGGGTGTAGTGAGGCTTTGTTTAGCTATTTAAAGAGCTATGCCACATTGAGATGAAAGGAGCTCTGTTAGTTGGGAGCATGAGGAGACCACGCACAAAGAAATGTTTAAAGGCTGCCTAAAGGGTAGGAGACAGGCTTGCAGGGGGTTCGTTCTGGCTTCATAATTAGATTTAAGGATCCAGAGATGAAAAACAAAAGATACAGGCAGCAGAAGATATGGATTAGTTCTCTCTCCAGATGGATTAACATTTGGATTGTTTTTCCCAGATGTGACTGGCCAGGATTAAAAACCTACCATGCTTCTCCCACAAGGGGACATGCACACGGAGGCAGTGGAGACCCAGGGGCACCCTAAAGAGGCAGCTGTCAGTTCATCAGCCCACCGTGGGGACCACACGCTGCGGGGGTGCGGAGCCTGGGACCAGGCAGCCTTCAGGCTTGAGATGCAGCCTTCCCCTGTCCGGGGGAGCCACCACCAGCCCCTCCACCCTCACAAAGCCCAGAGGGATTGTGCAACAGACACCAGTGCCCAGAAGCCTGGAAAAAATAGAAAGAAGTTTGCTTGGTGCTAAGCACCAGATGGCTCCCTTTTAGACAACACTTTCTAAGTGTCCACAGCATCCCTTCTTCTCGCTAACCTTTGAGGCAGCCTCTCCAACTGCACCTGGCCCCTGCTAGCTGCTCCTCCCCAGGGGCTCTGTGAAAATGGGTCAGACTTTGCAAGCCCTGGGAAAACAATTTCCTACAGGTTATGAGTCTTTAGAAGAAACAGCACCTTGTTCTGCCTGCATAACGTGGCGCTTTCAAACTCACTCTTTCTCTCCCCTCCCCTCCCCTCCCTGGTGATTTCTAGCACTTAGTCTTAACTATCCTTTAAAACCCTGACAAATCACACTTCCCCCCAGCACCTTCCCAGATTTCCCGGTAAGATATTCTCTCTCTCTTCTCTCTCCCTTCTCTCCCTCCCTTTCTCCCCTCAACCTTCTCCCTCTGTCTCTCTCCCCCTCCCTCCTTCTTCTCTCTCTCTCTCTCTCTCTCTCTCCTCTCTTGTTCTCCTGTTGCATTTTATTTGTAATAACCCTGAGTTGTCCACTTGCATTATAGCTGCTGTGATTCTAAGTTTTTCTCCCCCTCTTGATCTTCAGCCCTTGGAGCAGAGCTCTGTTGAACTCACCCTGGTAGCCTCCAGGGCCTGCTGCATTGAAGCTGCTCACTCAACGTTTGTAGAATTCATTAGAATAGGTGAGTAAAAGCAGCAAGTTGTTCTGCTGCAGCGAAAACAAGCAGGTGTTCTCAAAATGATTCTGTTTCTACCAGCAGCTGATTTCATAACCCAGTGTTATTGCAGGGGGACCTAGGGATGTCTGGCAGGAGCCATGGTTATAGGTCTGACAGCATCCAGCAGCCAGACCTGCCAGCAGTTCCCGGGGGCAGCTGCATGCCTCCGGGAAGAGTTCTGGCTCAGACGTGGCTGGGTTGAATCCTGGTTCTCTCTACCAATTTGGAGCCCTGGAATCTCTGACTCTCTCTGATTCTCAATTTCTTCATTTGTAAAATGATGATTCCTACCCTTGCAGATAATTGTAGGAATAGGGTGAAACCTGTGATACAAGTAGGCACTCTGCTCAGTGCGTGGCACCATATAGGTGCGCAATCAATTCTTTGAATAATTCATTCATTGATGGAGAATATTAACTAAGAAAAGTCTCAGCCCAGAGATGGGGGACTCACACGGTGGTTCTTGTGATGCGGGTTAGTGAAAATGTTCAGGTGTCGATGCATCTGTAATCTGAGATGCTGAGACCTGAATTCTGACCTAGCTCCTCTGGCACCCTGAGAATATGCTGATTAACTTCTCTGAGCCGTGACTACACCAGATTAAAGCCATGGTTCCCACCATCTCCACAGGCTTGTTGTTTGTAAGCGATAAACCAGTACAAGGCTCTTGACTCTTATGAAATGCAGACATATCCCACAGCCCTGCACTCAGCCCCTAGTAAGCAAGCCATGAGTAAGGGGTAGCTTTTACTGTTATCTTTATTCCCCTCTAGATTCTAAGCTCCTTGGAGTCAGGAACTCATTTAGTTTTGCTTCTAACTCTGTCCTCACATCCTTAACACAATACCTGACAGACAGGGGGCTCAATGAATGAAGGAAGGAATTAATGACCTCTCTGGTGTCTTTAAATTCTGAGGCATGGAGACCGTGATGATCAGTAATGTTTATTTCATTCTAACGGCTTTCGATAATTTCTAGTCAGACATAGTGACCAGTTCAAGTCAGAAAGTATTTCAGCTATTGAGTCTGATGGTATTGTATCATGAATGAAAATAAATCAACATTTTTTCTTTTCTTTCCCAATCTAGTTATTATCTCTGTGCAATAATTGGGGATTGGGAGAAACTCTGTGTTCCTTCTTTATTAGTGTTGACCAACGAGCTTGTGATATTGAATGCATATTAATAATTAGTATTGATTAACTTGATTTACAGGCTTGGGCGCATAGCTTTAAGCTGAGAATTCTGCAAATTTTCTTGATAGCAGGCGCTGACAGACAGAGAACAATCTGAATCCATAACCGCTATGAGGTTTTTCTTGACCAAAGACCCACATGTCTGACCCTGCCCAAACTCATGGTTCTAGAAGTAGAAAGGAAGAGGGAAGTCATCATTTTTAAGGTGCCAGGCCTTGTGCAGGAACTTTGCATTTATGTAGCAGTAATTTGTGCTGCCTACCAGATAAATATGTCTGGTTCTTCTTCTGGGAACAGTTCCCTTACCCTTCAAAATTAGGTTTAGCCACATGACTTGCTTTGGGCAATGAAATATGAGTGGAAGTGATGCATGTCACTTTTGGGATGAAGTTTGTAGAGCCAGAATGCTATTTTGCACACTCACTTTCCCTCTGCCATGGCAACTTGCCATATGAAGGAACCTCCCTCAGCCTGGGACCTAGAGTGAAGATGGTCTGGAACAGAGTCCCCAGCTGATTGCACATGAATATGTGGCATTAGCAGGAAAGAAATCTTTGGTGGTTTAAGGCACTAAGACTTGGGCAGTCATTTGTTGCTACAGCATAGCCTGAACTGTTATAACTGATAAAATATGTTGGTTCATTTAATGCTCATAAAACAAAATACATGAGATGGGCATTGGGAGACAATTCTTCACAGCTCTCATGTGTTCTGTATGTCTTGCAAGCATGGCACTAACTGTCTTTGTTCCAAAATATCTTCTCAAGGACATTTGCATAGCCAGTAGCCTGGAAAAATAGACATAGAGTCCCCAGTCAGAAGAAAGGGGAAGCGTGCTTACTGCCCATTTTAAATTCAGGATGTCTAAGCTTGAACAGCTCACTGTGTGCACAAGCATCCGTCTGAGCCATTTGCAAGGAGGCCTGATACAAATATGGTGATGTTCATGTGTAGCTGCCCCATGAATAATAAAGTAGGTATATCCTGACCCAAAAGTCCCATGACTTCTGCCAGCATCTTTGAAACTGTGGCAGGCCAACCACCATGTTACCTTAGGGTAGGTAAAATTTCAGACTTTTCACTATTCTTGACAGTGAGTATTAGCATTATCATTTTACACGTGATGAATTGAGCCCCAGAGAGAATAAGTTACCCAAGGTCACACCACTAATAATTGGCAGATCCTTTTTTTCCCATTATTTCTCATTGCTAGCCATGAAAAAAAATTAAAATACCACTCATTCACTCCTGTATTCCTGAATTCATTCTTGGATTTATTCAATTAATATCTATTAAATAACTACTTTACATCAAGTACTAAGCGAGAGTACTGTTTTCTAGAGTTATTTAAAAATTAGCACTGAGTTCTCCCACTATAACCAGTTTTGATGCCTAAAGTAAGACATTTGGGAGTATCTCTATCTTGGTATACACTATACCCATTTTCCACTGCCTTTGTCCAGCAAGCAGATGCCCTGGATAGTATAGTAAGGGGTCAGGTTTCCCACAATTTGACATCAAGAGTACATTTCACGTATTGGTACAGTAATAGGTCTGAGACATCTGGAGATCTCTAGAGAAAGCACAAAGTATAGATACAAAGATCTTTGGGGTCCTATAAATTACTTGCTACTCAGCAAGGGCATTCCAACCCAAGCAGGGACGGGACTTGATTTCCTCGCCCTCTCCTATGCACTGCAACAGATCCAGCCTAATTAGGCCTAGCATATCTAGGCTGCAATAGAGGTTTGCACATTCCCCCACTACAGAAGCCTTGGGGTCATGGCTCCCAGGAAAACTGAGCCAAGGCTCATACCCACCCTTAAGTCATCCTTTTCTAGTGGGATATAATGGAAAGGTCTTGGGCCTATAGGTTCAGCTCTTGACTCCAACTCCAATCAGTGATTTTGTGATTTCAGTGATTTTGGTTTATGATTTTTAATCTCTCCAAGCTTCCATTTGCTCATCTATAAAGCAGGAAAATAATTCCTAATTTATAAATTTTTTGTGAAAATTAACAAATGAGATTCCATACATAAAGCACAGTGTCTAACACATAGTAGGCTTTCAATAAATAACAACTCACATTATTATCATCATCATTTTGCTTTGGCTGGGTAAACAGAACATCACTTTAGACTAAAAAAAAAAAAATTAAAAATTAGGTGCAGAATTATTGGCTGCAAGCTAAAAGGGGAAGATAAAGCATTATAATAGCATCTCCTGGGAAAAACAATAAATCCAGTCAGCTGCACTGCTCCTGCTCTTTGGCTGCATTGGAGGACTCGTCTCAGAACATCTCAGTGTCCACCACGTACAAAGCACTCTGTGGGTAATACAAGAGATACAGAGATGAGG
>RJWJ010029719.1:0-20404 GCA_004363605.1 Indri indri | reverse complement strand
TAATTGGACAGCTGAAAATATATATAGAAAAAATTAGCCGGGCATGGTGGTGCATGCCTGTGGTCCCAGCTACTCGGGAGGCTAAGACAGTAGGATTGCTTGAGCCCAGGAGTTTGAGGTTGCTGTGAGCTAGGCTGACGCCATGGCACTCGCCCCAGGCAAGAGAGTGAGACTCTGTCTCAAAAAAAAAAAAAAAAAAAAGAACAGAGACCAGAAAAGGAATGGGAGCCAAGGCACTGGATCAAATGAAGGGGACAAAAACCTAGGAAAACCGGAGCTAGATTGGTCAAATGCGAGTTCCTTTCGATGAATTCCAAAACACTTCTTTTTAGTGACCTTTATAGGATCCAGCCACGACTTTGTGAATGGAACAGATTCATTTAAAGATGCCAGAAGAGAATGGACACTAGGCTAGCTGCTTGTCATTTTAGAGTTCATCAATCTCATTTATTCAAAAAAAAAATAAAATTGCTACACATGCATACATAGTTACATGTAAATATATAGAGAAGGCCTGGAAGGATACGCACTAGACTTAAAAATGTTGGTTATATCTTGAGAAGATGAATGGGATTAGGGCAGTAGTTGGGATACCAGGGTACTTTATATGGCTGCTTTGTTTGAATACTTACATGATTTTTTTAAATGAAAAATTATTGCTAGAAAAATTGGCCGAGCACGGTGGCTCACGCCTGTAATCCTAGCGCTCTGGGAGGCCGAGGCGGGCGGATCGTCCTGAGCTCAGGAGTTCGAGACCAGCCTGAGCAAGAGCGAGACCCCGTCTCTACCAAAAATAGAAAGAAATTAATCAGACAACTAAAAATATATAGAAAAAATTAGCCGGGCATGGTGGCGCATGCCTGTAGTCCCAGCTACTCGGGAGGCTGAGGCAGAAGGATTGCTTGAGCCCAGGAGTTTGAGGTTGCTGTGAGCTAGGCTGACGCCACGGCTCTCACTCTAGCCCGGACAAAAGAGTGAGACTCGGTCTCAAAAAAAAAAAAAAAAAAAGAAAAAGCTTTCATTTATTCCTTCATTTATTTAATGAACATTTATTGGATGCTCATTATGTACTAAGCACTGTGCAAAGATCTGAAGCAAGGTATGGATTCTACCCAAAAGTTCATGTGCTAGTATAGTGTTTTTCAAACTTTGCATCACAGTCCTTCAGTGGATTCTGAAATGAAAAATCAGGGCTGGGCGTGCTGGCTCTGTAATCCTAGCACTGTGGAAAGCCGAGGCAGCAAGATCACTTGAGGCCAGGAGTTCGAAACTGCAGTGAGCTATGTGACAACTCCATACTCCAGCCTGAGCAACAGAGAGAGACCATGTATCAAAAAAATAAAAATAAACAAAAAAATTGTAACAAATGTACCATACTAATATAAAATGGTAATAATAGGGAAATGACAGTAGAAATAATAGTAATAGGGGAAACTGTGTGTGGGGTATATGGGAACTCTCTCTGTATTGTCTTTGCAATTCTTTTGTAATTCTAAAACTCTTCTAAAAAATAAAGTCTATTAAATTAAAAGAAAAAAACCAGTGGGCCACAACTAACATTTTTTCCCAACATTTTGTTATGATGATTTTCAAATATAAATTTTGAAAGAATTGCACACTGAATTTATATATACTCACCACCTGGATTCTACCATTAACATTTTACTATACTTGCTTTATCATTTGTCTACCCATCTAGTCATCCCTCTATCCGTCTATTAATTTATCTTAATTTTTTAGTGTACTTCAAAGTAAATTATAGATACAAGTAACCTTCCCCTAATACTTCAGTATATATAGCATTAACTAGAATATTTGTTATAGTTTACTTTCTTTTAATGTAAAATTTTCATATACTAAAATGCATGAGTCTTTAACAAATGCTGAGTTTTAACAAATATATACATCTGTGTAACACAAACCCCTCACAACTGCATTTTTTACAAAATGAAATGTCATTTAAAAAGTCAGAGTGTAATACACATGGTATGGCAAGGCATTGTTTTGTGACCGTCTGTTTCAGGTACATACGTGTATCTGGGTCACAATGTAAAATCTTTCTCTTATAGTTACAATAAAAATCTAAATCACTATTCTGGTAGGAGACCTCAACATGTAATCAAATAATGGTTATATAGGCCATAGATAGGATATTCAGCTCTATTGTAGTTGGAAAGAGGGGATTGGGATTGGCAGGAAAGGCCAAGGAAAAAGTGACATGTTATCATGATGACATTGGCTAACACTCATATAGCAGTCGCTGTGTGCTAACTGCCAAGCAGTGTTCTGAGAAGGTTACATATACTAACTCCTTTCATCCTCACCACAACCTAGGAGGTAAGTACTATTATTATGCCCATTGTACAGAAGGCTGAGTTCAAAACAATTAAGTATCTCATTCAGGGTCACAAAGCTATTAAATAGTAGAGCCAAACTGTCAAGCTCCCATATCATGCTCTTGACTATTACACAATACTATACTAGTACTATATATTTTATGGGTAGAAATTTGCTTTTTAACTTGGGGAATTTTTATTTAAATCACTTTTCAGGAAGCAAAAAATTTTTCTTATCTGATATTACCTTAATGTTTGTGTGCGTGTGTTACAGTATTACAATTCTGGGGTACACCGAAAGCATTTAGAGCTAGAAAAGATGTTAACCATCATCAAATATCACTTTCATTTCTGGAAGCTACACATTCTACTGGTTTTTTTTTTTTTGTTTGTTTGTTTGTTTGTTTGTTTTAAGATGAGGTCTCCCTCTTTCACCCAGGCTGGAGTACAGAGGCGTGATCATAGCTCACTGCAGCCTCAAACTCCTGAGCTCAAGTGACCCTCCCACCTCAGTCTCCCAAATAGCAGAGACTATAGGCAGGTGCCACCTGCACCCAGCCACATACTCGACTTTTTCATGCACTGATTTGTTTGATATTTTCCAAATTAATTGTGCAGCAGCATTAGAAAAGAGAATATTGACTTTATCACTGCCAAAGCTACCTAAAGTTGACGCTTCTTAAGCTTAAGTGAACATTTAATGACGCTAATACGCTGAGTGAGGCAATGTGATAAATTAAAGAGAGCATTATATCATGAGTCAAGAGACCAGAATTCAGGACTTCACTCTGTATCTTCACTCTCCTATCTGCAAAATGAAGGGAGTACACATCAGGGATGACAAACATAAGGTGCATATGTTGCCACTCCCTGCTTCTTAACCCACAGCTGACATTAGTAATCATTCATGACATCCTTCTGTTTTGAACCTGGAAGCAGCTCCAGAATCCTTCCCAAAACAGCTATTACAGTTAGTCATGGTTGGGACCCAAGTTGAAACCTATTTGATGGGTTCAACAGTATGTAAAGACTCTTGGGTATGACAGTCAGTAAAGACTCTTCCAGTTCTAACTCCCAGAAATACACCATCAGAGATATGGTTAAGTGCTCGATTCAGTATGTACTCAGTCTTTTCAGTCTCTCTTCTCTCTGGGCATTAAGTTTATGTCATGTAGGGTTCTGGGACATGAATCCATTCATATTCTACTGTGAATCTACCAGTCTCACTAGTCTTGGCCTTGAAAGCATGTCCATCTAATCCAAGGACAATTTTTGTTCAATTTCTGCTCTTAAGTAACCTTACCTTCTTTTCCTCTTGGGGCTTTCTAGATTCCCTGCTAGAGCATCTTAGCACCCTTTTTGTAATGCTTTCCCCGTCGACATTTCCTTTCTTTTTTCTTCCTTGATTTTTCTATACACATTCACACAAGCTCTTGGGTGTGTAATCTCCTAACTTCCTGGCTATAAAAACATCTTCCCTAGCCTTGTGTGTTGTTGAATGCAAAGAATTTATTTACAGAGGAAGTGCATACCTGCTCCCTGACCACTCTCAGCACTTGTCTAAGCATATTCCTTCTCATTGTCCTACCTCAGTTTCATAGTTATTTGATCGCCTTCCTCCCTGATGATTAATAACCAGGATGAGTGCTTACAGCATTCATCTTCAGTTCTCAGACATGTACTTGTCTCTTGAGTCTCCACATTGTTTATTTTGGCATTGTATGTTTTATAGTAGAAATAGTTTAAAGTTATGGTTCTCTACTTTACTATCAGTGTGTAATCCTGCAGTCATAGATTGTGTAATTGTTTATCAGCATGCAAGAAATAATGTCTTCAAGTCTTTAGATGCCTTCAGCTACTCTTTCCAAAACTCGCATCCTAATGCGTATCAATTCTACATGTCCTTATTTGTCATCCTTGCTCTTGAAGTCAGTGGGAAGGAATGCTGTGCTTGTATAAGGTAGAAACCAGTGTGATCCCTTGATGTAACATCTCAATGGGATCTTTTTACATCTCATTTTACCACTTAATGCAACCAGGACATTTAAAGGCAAACATTCGGCCATGGTACTTTTGAGACAATATTTTTTTTCCTTTTTCCCCTGTCAGTTGAAATCCAAGGTACAAGATCCTAATTTCTTTTTTTTTGTTGTTGAGACAGAGTCTCGCTCTGTTGCCCAGGCTAGAGTGCCGTGGCATTAGCCTAGCTCACAGCAACCTCAAACTCCTGGGCTTAAGTGATCCTCCTGCCTCAGCCTCCCAAGTAGCTGGGACTACAGGCATGTGCCACCATGCCCGGCTAATTTTTTCTATATATTTTTAGTTGTCCAGATAATTTCTTTCTATTTTTTTTTTTTAGTAGAGACGGGTCTCACTCTTGCTCAGGCTGGTCTCGAACTCCTGACCTTGAGCAATCCACCCGCCTTGGCCTCCCAGAGTGAATCCTAATTTCTAACTCTCATAAATATGGCTTTAAAATAACTGCTAAAAGGGAGTGAAAGAAAGGATGGTGATCTAGTCACCTGCCATGATTTGTTGGCAACAGTTTGTAAGGAGAATAAAAGCAACACGTAATACCGAATGATTAAATACCACAGAGTATGTTGCAATCCCACCCTCAGCAGTGAGTTTATCTTCCTGGAGAAGGGAGTGAATGGCCACAGGCCTCCCCCATGGCACAGCTGTCATGTCCCTGGCTGAGCTGGTCTCAGTCACATCCTGTTCTGCACAGTGAATGAACGCAGCAACCCCAGGCGTGGCCACACTGGGCCTGGCTCTTGAAAACTCAGTGTTTGGAATTGTTGTGAGATAACCACCTGTCTGATAGGGCTTAGGAAATAACAGATGAGCTGGGAGGACAAAAAAATAATATAAAACTTAGTCCAAGAATTATCCCATAAGGTTTCAAGTTGCAGCAGGAAATATAATACAGTTGACCCTTGAACAACATGGGTTTGAACTGCATGTTTCACTTTTATGTAGCTTTTTTTTGAGGAAATGTGGATGGAAAATAGAGTATTCACGAGATGGGAAACCCGAGTATGTGCATGTTCCACAGGGCCCACTGTGGCACTTGAGTATGCGCAGATTTGGTTATACACAGGGTGGTCCTGGAACCAATGCCCCACATACCGACCAACGACTGTAATGATAACAGCTAAGCTGTAATGTGAACACTTCACCAGACCATTTGCAAAGTGCTGTTTGTACGTTACCTTATCTCACTCTCACACCTCAGAGGTAGCCATCTAACTGGGGTTCACAAAGCCCAAGCAACTTAGAATCACATGGTAGGTATGTGGCAAGATGTGAGCCAGATCTGTCCTAATCAAGTCTGAGCTTTTAAGCAACACCTTCTTCTGTCTCCTCAAGCAGACAAAGTCCCCCAAAATGAACTTGTTGGTTTCCAGTTTGACTTAGCTATTTATCCCAGCACACAGCAAGACCCTCTCTCTATCATGGTGTGCCCACTCTGTACTTTGCTGGGATTCTGATTAGTCCCAGTACCACTCATTCATCAAAAGTCCCATTCTTCCATGCAATCTATTTCACTAGACACATGTAGGTTTTATCAACCTACAACACATGAATAAAGGAGAGTCTTAACTCCACTCTTGAACAGGCATGGGTGCCTCATCAAACAGATAATTAATGTTTTGCACTCTAAAAGGCTGTGAAGTAGATCAAACCATGTAAGTCAGCCTCTGCCTGATGTTCTGACAGCTGAGCCTTTAGCAAAACGACTCTTAGCAGACACCTACCTTCCCACCGACTGTTGCTAAGATAGCTGCAAATGCTCACCTGGGAAGACATAGCCCTGTAATGATCTCCCCCTGTTTCAGCCTCCTAGGAAGTAGCAGATTGGGAAACTGATCCCTGTAATTGCAGCTGCTAAAAGTGACAGATAATATTTGTGAATAACTAGTAAATGTACATTCAAATCAGATTTTTAACAAAGAATTCAGACTGGTCTATATGCCACGTTCATTTTATACCTTTTCACTATTTAATCTAGATACAAATATAGTATGCCTTTTACATACCAAGTAGTGATAAAGTGACTGGTTTAAAAAATTTTAAAAGATTAAAAAAAAATCCTGGAGGTCTGTTTTTTATTTTTTATTTTTTTAGAGGGGGGTGGGTCTCGCTATGTTACCCAGGCTGGTCTTGAACCCCTAGACTTAAGTGATCCTCCCACCTCAGCCTCAGCCTCTCAAATAGCTGGGATTACAGGTGCATGCCATTGCACCTGGCTCAAGTTTTAAAGGATCTTAAGAATCGTCTTTTCCAATAAAACTTATATAAAGGGTAAAAATAATAATAATAATAATAATGTAAATAGATTTAAAAAAAGAATCATCCTGCTCAGGATTCTCAATCTAGACCCCAGGACAGGTGTCAGGGAAGTCCATGGATGCCCTGAGGTTATTTTATAACATTTAAGTACATACCTCTTTGTGCATTTTTCTAGGAGAGGTTCATTAGTATTCTCAGAGGGTTCTATATTCTAGTTTAATACACTTATATTACAGATCAGCATACTAAAGTTCATAAAATTAAATGAACTGCCTAACAGTATACAGTAAGAATTCACTAGGAATTTATATAATAAATATTAATGCCCAAAACATCTTGACATAAGGAAAAAATAAAGCTAAATCTATTTTGTGGGGAGCAAGACAGACATAAGTAATTAAGGGTCTTCAGTATACTTAAGGGAGAGAACTAAAATATTGTACTCATTCTACTTTATAGAATGAGGTGTTTCCTGCTAAAAATATATATATCATTACCCTGTAACATCCTCAGTGATGTCACGTAGATGTCTATCATGTACCCTCTGGATATGTGATGAGAAGGGCACTTCACTTCTGGTGTGTTCTTTGCAAAGGCTAATCATAAGGAAAACATCAGACAAACCCAGATTGCGGGACATTCTACAGGACAACTGGCCAGTATCCTCAAGATTGTTAAGGTCATGAAAAATAAGAAACGACTGAGAGAGAAACTGTCACAGACCAGAAGAGACTAAAGAGACATGACAATTAAATACAGTGTAGTATCGTAGATGGGATGCCAGAACAAAAAGAGCACATTAATGGAAAAATTGGTGAATTTCAAATGAAATCTGGAGATAAGTTAATAACAATGTACCAGTATTGGTTTCTTAGTTTTGACAAATGTACTATGGTCATGTGAGATGCTAAAGATGGCTATCTTTGTAACTTCACTATAAATCTAAAATTATTCTAATTTTTCTTTTTTAAGAGAAAGGATCTTGCTCTGTCTCCCAGGCTGGAGTGCAGTGGTGTGATCATAGCTAACTGCAACCCTGAACTCCTGGCCTCAAGTGAACCTCCTGCCTTAGCCTCCCAAGTAACTAGGACTACAGGCTTATACCACCATGCCCAGTGGCTAATTTTTTTTTTTTTTTTTTTTTTTGGTAGAGTGGGGGTCTCATTATGTTGCCCAGGCTGGCCTTGAACTCCTGGGCTCAAGTGATCCTCCCACCTCAGCCTCCCAAAGTGCTGGGATTACAGGCGTGAGCCACCGCGCCCAGCCAAAATTTTAAAAGTTCATTTAGGTACTATTGTTAACCTTAGTTTTTTGTACTGATTCTCATTGATGTTACCAAATGTGAATATGATATTGTCACATGAGCCAACAAGCCAGCTCTGGTACTCATGATGAAAGAAGGATAGGCCATTGGTCAATGTTGTGCTCATTTGCATTGATTATTCCAGAGCCTATAATGAGTGTAAGAGGAACAAACACGAGACTCAGTACAACTGAGTTAGACATAAAGCTACAAGCATGAAGCCCTGAATGGTGAGGATGAGTTAGAGGGTGTCAGGGATCCACGCATGTGCTTGGCCTCTGAGCTGCAGCCCACCTCTGACACACCTCTGCAGTGACCTTGGGTGTCTTAACGTCCCTAACCGCCAACTTGCTTGACCTTAAAATAAGGATAACAGAAGGTACCTGCCTCAAAGAATTGTGAGAATTAAGTAATATATGTAAATTGCTTAGCACAGTACCTTAGAGGACTCGTTATAGGGTCTTGTTAGAGGAATCTGACAAATGGTTGATATCGCTATTGCTATTTCCACCACTAAGGAAAGAAAAGCTTTTCTATAGATGTTGTCTGCATTGCCCATAAAATAAAGCTCAAATTCCTTAGCATGACTTTTAAAGCCAATTTTATTGTATCCGAGCAGCTTAATTTCTTGTGACTATTCTTCCTACCCCCTGAACTGCCACCACAGTGAACTTTCCAGAGCTTTCACACCCTCTTTTCTCTGCCTCAGAGTCTTCCCTTCTAGATCATCCTTCAAGGCCTTGTGTCAGCGTCCCTTCTCTGGAAAGCCATTCCTCACTCTCCTGTGATGTTCTTTGTCCCTTTCTTCTGTCACCCCCGGAATTATAACTGTCCCAATTGTAACTCGTCACCTTGTCCCTCTGTCTTTGTTTACCTATGCAGTACAAAAATAGGCAAAAATCAGAAGATCAGAAATCCTTCCTTCTTCATCTCCGTGTTCTTCTGGTGCGTGGCACATACTTGGTGCCCAGCACAACTGATGAATAAATTGAATGAATGTGAGTAGAACAACTGTGGTTGCTCAAGATCGTTTTGGAGGATGACTAATGAAAATTTGTTTGATTTTTATTTATTGAAACCTCATTTAGTTTGTAAAAGTGGTTACCAGGTGATATTTTATTTACTACCACTTTGTTTACTGTCACTCTTTAACACATATGTAATACGATTCTTTGAGAAATTTGATCTTGCCTTTCTGTTGTTCTTTTATCTTCCAGTTTCCAGTTACAGCCATCCCTTGCCATAACTTTTGAACAATATTTGGAAAAATACCGGCCAAGACAAAAAATGATAAAATTTTTCCTCATGGTGAATAAACAAGGGCAGACCCGACTTTCTAAGTACTATGAACATGTGGATATTAACAAGCGTACACTTCTGGAAACAGAAGTCATAAAGAGCTGCCTCTCTCGATCCAGTGAGCAAGTGAGTTTCTGGTACTCTCTTTTATCTCTGCATTCAACTCTGCCTTGGCAGGTCTGTTACTACGGAGCCGCAAGGACTATCATTTTCTTTGAACTATACTCCTCCAACAGCTATTAGGGAAAACAAGGAATAATGTGAGTGAAGACAGAAGGAAGCATAGCTCTCTTTACATCCGTTTAAGAAAATAAAAACAAGGAAAACCAAGAAAAGGCTTGGGTTCTTATTTAGGTCAGCCTATTTGTCTCAGTGTACTATGGAAGTGGCAGCTAAATTTACTCCTAACAGGCATATCTCTTTTCTGTTCATAGGAATTTAGCCCTTGTTACTCTTACGAGTGCTTGTAGCAGGTGGCTCTCTGTAAGCCACAAAACGAAGGTCACATGATTGATATGGAGGTGAATACTGAAGACCCGTTTTGTGCCGGAGAATAATAATACGGTTCTCATATGGAGTGAAGTTTTTTTCTACGTATTATTTTTATAAATATACCACTAACATAACATTGGAACTAGTGATTTATTATAAAAACAAAACAAATTTGATTTGAACTTGTCTTATTGTATCATGTAGATGGGGAAATGGAAGTTAAAAATTCATATGAAACAACAAATCTATGTCTCCTGCCAAATCGGAGGTTAAATAAAATCATTAAAATAATTATAAGTAGGGATTTTAAAAATGGTCTATTTTTACAAAGAATTTTTATTAAGATTTACTTAATCCAGGTCCTAAACTTGAAATCCATTGGAAATCACTCACCAACTGAGGCAAAGTCAGAAAGCTTGTGTAGATCATCCATGAATTTTGTCACTTCTTCATTTCATTGCATATGTAGAAGTGTGTCTGTGGGAACCACTGCTAAGTCATAAACTATTAAGCTACATCAGTGCTGAGAAGTTACGTGTTGCAAATGTGTTTCCCTTGGCTTCTAAATTGATTTTCCAGTTGGAACATCTCAGAGTTCCTCTTTGAATTACTGCTTTGGCCTGCCATGGCACACACTGCTCTATGTTGTTGTCGGAGGGAAACAGAAGCTGTTAAAGGGCTGTGTTAATGGCCACATACTCTAAGTAAAAGTAAACAGACTCTTAGAAGCATTCCTGTTTGACTCTTTCAACAGAATGTAGGCACTCCACAATTTCAAACGTCATTTTCACTGATAGGTTATGCTTTGAAATATAAGCTTTGGAATGAATATACTGTTAGATATTTTTGATACATTCTAAATTATTTTAGATTTTAAAAGGAACCCACTGGTCTTTTGGCATAATCAGGCGCCAAAGTAGCATAATATCAGCTTAGTTTTTATTTTATCCACAAAGATGCTATGATGTATTTTTTTTTAATGTCAGAAACTCCTGAGAGGCTTTGAAAAATGTTCCTCAGTTCTTTCAAACAGGTTGTGTTTCCTTGAAATATCCAGCTGAGCAGAAATCACACTGGCTGTCCAGTGAGCCAAAAGCTTCAGAATGGTTCTGTGCTCATTACCTTTATCCTAATTTTAAATAAAAGCCTCAAATCTCTCCATCTTATAGACTGTCAAATGGCTTTCCCGTGGAGGAATTTTCATGATCAAAACTTGCAGCTTCCTTCCCAGGTACATCTAGGCACCCAAGAGCAACGTAGCCCAGAACAAAAAGCCATAAAGTTCGTGTTCAATTGCATCTGGGCAGGCACACCCTAAAGTCCAAAGAAAGAGCAACACTGTGCCTTCAGCCTGCTCTGTAGCTCCTGTCCGCCCAGTGCCTTCCCATAAGTGGGAAGTGGCTTTAGGAGAGAGAGGAATGACGAGCGAGTTGTTTTATCCAAATGTCAGTGGTGCTAAACTAGTTATTAATTCCTATGAAGCAATGTTTACAATGGGAGATTTTGTCTAGCATCTGCCACACAAAGGCCACCTTTAAATAATTTATAAAAGAATCTGCATTGATGCTTTTCATGGGACTGTAGGAAAAAGCAAACAATATATTTTTTTTGTATGCTCTGTATATTTGGCTCCTCGACGACTACTAAATAATACAAAACTGAGAATATCTAATTGCTTCCCAAAAAGTCGTGGGGAGGTAGAAAGAAGAAAGTCTTTTTTATCATGTTTATTTTCACACTGGAGGCAGTTTAAAATGCTGATTATTCATTAGCTTTGTCTGCTGAATTCCACACGAGCCAAGCAAAGGAATGAGAAGGAGTACAGTGGGAACCCATGTGAACACTCAGACTTTTTTCCAAGACTTCTCCAACTCCCACTAGAGATGCTTCCAAGTAGTCCCCTGAATGTTGTGAGAAGGCCAATAATAATTGTGTAACATTTTAATGTTCTATATTTCCAGGAGTGTGTTGGCAGATACTTAAATCAGAACCTAGAAATTATGCATGCCATTTTAAAGAAATCTGTCAACCACAGGAATTAATATCTTATTGTGTTTCATCTAGTGCTCTTTCATTGAGTATAAGGATTTTAAGCTGATATATCGGCAGTATGCAGCTCTCTTCATTGTGGTTGGAGTTAATGACACTGAGGTAAGATAATAGAGGGGACTTTGGAAAATGCAAGAAAATTGGGGATAACTATCTGATTTTTATTCCTCCTTAAATTGACATTTTCTTTCTACTTACCTTCTAAGAATTATTAACTGTTTTGAAGGATCTTGGTTTCTGTCAAGGCTGGGGAAAGCTGTATAGAAGAGAAATACCTAGGACGTTTCTTGGATTAGATGAGCAGCTTACAAAGGGGAGAAGCCCCGAACCACAGAATGCCTTCCTCTGTCCTAAGCAATACCAGTGCCCTGCCCGCGTTCTGTGACACAGTGGAACAGCTCAGACAAGTATAGAGGCCAATTGATTTTGGCACTGAATATGTGTTAACATATCAAAACCCAGAGAAAACTATAAATATGATTGTCATATCTCCTCAGATTTAGTTCACCTCTTCAGAAATGTCAGTCCCAGATCAATAGCTCATAAGGCTATGGAATTCCCAAAATGGTGTTTCAGACCTAAAATACTTTGAAATCTCAGTTGATTGTTTTTTTATCCATGAACCAGACTTTAAAGTGGTTTCTTCATCTTCACAGATGAAAAAATGATGGCATGAAGAACATGTAAAATTGCATAAGCAAGTTGGTGATGACATCAGGGAGTAGAGCTCAGAATTCAAGACACTAGACTCTAAGGCTTCCCCCTGGTTACATTCATCATAGACCTTTTTTTTTTTTTTTTTTTTTTTTTGAGACACAGTCTCACTCTCTTGCCTGGGCTAGAGTGCCGTGGCATCAGCCTAGCTCACAGCGACCTCAAACTCCTGGGCTCAAGCAATGCTCCTGCCTCAGCCTCCCAGGTAGCTGGGACTACAGGCACATGCCACCATGCCCAGCTAATTTTTTCTAGTTTTAGTTGTTTGGCTAATTTGTTTCTATTTTTAGTGGAGACGGGGTCTCGCTCTTGCTCAGGCTGGTCTCGAAGTCCTGAGCTCAAGCAATCCTCTCACCTCGGCCTCCCAGAGTGGACATTTTTTTTTAAATAAATTTATTTTTTTCGAGACTGAGTCTCACTCTCTTGTCCCGGTAGAGGGCAGTGGTGTCATCATGGCTCACTGCAACCTCAAACTTCTGGGCTCCAGCAATCCTCCTGCCTCAACCTCTCAAGTAGCTAGGACTACTGGTGCATGCCACAACGCCCAGCTAATTTTTCTATTTTTTGGTAGAGACAGGGTCTCACTCTTGCTCAGGCTGGTCTCAAACTCCTAAGCTCAAGCAATCCTCCCGCCTTGGCCTCCCAGAATGCTGGGATTACAGGCATGAGCCATGGGACCCAGCCTCATCAGAGACTTTTTAAAAAAATCTTCAGAGATTAAGGTTTCATACATTTCCCTTATTAGTAAGTATCTTTTAAACAAATGAGTCATAGAACTGTTCTGAATATTTGTCACTGGGAAGCTACTCTGCTCACATCTGTTCACTAAACCACAGTCTCTAAAACCTGGAAGCTGACTTGGGCAGTTCTATTTTGATTTACACGAGGGCCACAGTAAATTAATTGCACGCTTCCTCTTTTATTTCAGAACGAGATGGCTATTTATGAATTCATCCATAACTTCGTGGAAGTTTTAGATGAGTACTTCAGCCGAGTGGTAAGTCTAACGGCTAAGAAATGGTTTTCTTCCTCAACCCAGTTTCCCAGAAATGAGGACTCTCTGGATCTATATCAAGAACATGTGGGCCGGGCGCGGTGGCTCACGCCTGTAATCCCAGCACTCTGGGAGGCCAAGGTGGGTGGATTGTTTGAGCTCAGGAGTTCGAAACCAGCCTGAGCAAGAGTGAGACCCCGTCTCTACTAAAAATAGAAAGAAATTAATTGGACAACTAAAAATATATAGAAAAAATTAGCCGGGCATGGTGGTGCATGCCTGTAGTCCCAGCTACTCGGGAGGCTGAGGCAGGAGGATCACTTGAGCCCAGGAGTTTGAGGTTGCTGTGAGCTAGGCTAACGCCACGGCACTCTAGCCTGGGCAACACAGTGAGACTCTGTCTCAAAAAAAAAAAAAAAAAAAGAACATGTGTTAATATAGAGCTATAACAAGCAAAAGATAAAATTCAAATGATCTGAATTTTCTTTGCCTTTCCTTCTGGCTCATCCAAAGTGTTACAAACCCATGTATTCCCAGATCTTTATAAAGAACCAGCTCTGACAGGCTAAGAACTTATTTCTTTCCTCTCAGTTACGAGATTTTGCTCTCTGACTTGCCTGCTCTTTCGTTCTTCCCTCTTCTTTCTTTCCAAGACACCAAGACCCCCCACTTATTTTTTTTGCTCTACATGTTCAGAGAAAATTCTCTAGTAATGAACTACAGAAATGTAGAAATGACCCCTGAAAGTATCGTCTTACTTTTTTTTAACTTAAGAATCATTTCCATCCAGGTTAATGGGTACAAAATATAATTAGATAGATAGAATGTAGAATGAACAATATTTGCTAGCACAGCAAAGTGACTATAGTCAAAAATAAGTTAGGGTGTATTTTAAAATAACTAAAAGAGTGGAATCGAAATGTTCCTAACACAAAGAAATGATAAATGCTTCAGGTGATGGATACCCCGATTACCCTGATTTGGTTATTACACATTGTATGCCTGTATCAAAACATCACATGTGCCCTACAAATATATACAACTATTATGTACCTATAATAATTAAAATACAAAATTAAAAAGAAAAAAAGAATGATTTCCATCCAAACCCTTGCTTTAAGGGTCAAAAATCAACTCCTCTTAAAGTTCCCCCTTAAGGAATATGTGAGTTCCTTTCGTACAGTCCTTTTTAAAAAATATTAACAGCTGTATTGAAATATAATTTACATATCATACAATTCACCCATTTAAAGTGTATAAAGTATAAAGTGTATTTAGTTTTTAGTATTTACACAGAGTTGTACAATCATCACTACAATCAATTTTAGGAAATTTCATCACCTGACAAAGAAACATCATACCCAATGGCATTTCTCTCTATAACCCCCTCCCCCCACTCCAGGCCCTAGGTAATCTTTCTTTCTTCTTTTTTCTTCTTGGTAAGTTAAAAAAAATTCTTCTTATTTGATACATAATATACATATTTTCAGGATACATGTGATACTTTGATACATCCAAATAATGTGTAAAGATAAAATCAGGATAGGTAGGATATCTACCACCTTAAATATTTATCTTTTTTTAACACTAAAACCATTTGAATTATTCTCTTCTAGCTATTTTGAAATGTATGATAGATAATTATTAATAACTATGGTCACGCTGCTGATCTGTTGAATACTAGGTCTTATTTCTTCCATCTAACTATATATCTGTACCCCTTAATCAACCTCTTTTCATCCCTCCCTCCCCACTACCCTTCCTGGCCTCTGATAACCACCCATCATCCACTCTCTATCTTCATGAGATTCACTTTTTAGCTCCCACATATGAGTGAGAACATGTGAGATTTGTTTTTCTGTGCTTGGCTTATTTCACTTAACATAATCACCACCAGTTCGACCCATGTTGCTGCACATGACAGGATTGCATTCTTTTTTATAGCTGAGTAGTATCCGATCGTGTATATAAACCATGTTTTCTTTATCCATTCACCCACTGACAGACACTTAGGCTGATCCCATGTTTTCACTATTGCGAATAGTGTGGCAATAAACATGGGAGTGCAGATATCGCTTCCTTATATTGATTTCCTGTCTTTTGGATATATACCTGCTCTACTTTCTGTCTCTGTAGACGTGTCTGTTCTAGATATTTCATATAGATAGAATTGTGTGTGGTCTTTTTTGTGGCTGATTTCTTTCATTTAGCATAATGTTTTCAAGATTCATCCATGTTGTAGCATGTATTAGTACTTCTTTCCTTTTTATTGCCAAACGATAGTCCATTGTATGGACATACCAAATTTTATCCATCCATTCATCAGTTGATGAACATTTGGGTTATCTCCAATTTTTGAAATTATAAATAATTCCGCTATGAACATTCATGTACATGTTTTTGTGTACAGCCATGTTTTCAGTTCTCTTGGTCACATACCTAGGAGCGGAATTGCTGAGTGATATGGTAACTCCATGTTTAACATTTAATGAACTGCCAAACTGTTTTCCAAAGTGTCTGCATGATTTAAATTCCCAGCAACAGTACATGAGGGTTCCAGTTTCTCCACATCCTCACCAAAACTTGTAATTATCTTTCTTTTTTATTTTATTTTATTTTATTTATTTATTTTTCTTTTTGAGACAGAGTCTCTCTCTGTTGCCTGGGCTAGAGTGCTGTGGCATCAGCCTAGCTCACAGCAACCTCAAACTCCTGGGCTCAAGCGATCCTCCTGCCTCAGCCTCCCGAGTAGCTGGGACTACAGGCATGCGCCACCATGCCCGGCTAATTTATATATATATATAATTTATATATATATATATATATATTTATATATATATATATAAATATATATATATTTAGTTGTCCAGATCATTTCTTTCTATTTTTTTAGTAGAGACCCTACTACCCTTTAGTAGAAGCCCTCCCACTTGGGCCTCCCAAAGTGTTAGGATTACAGGCATGAGCCACCATGCCTAGCCCAAGAGTTCTTTATATATTCTGAATGCAAGTCCCTTAACAGATATATGATTTGAAAATATTTTCTCCCATTCAGTTGTTTTCTTTTCATTTTCTCCTTGATGTCCTTTGAAGCACAGTAGTTTTTAATCTTGACAAAGCTTAGTTAATCTATTTTTTCTTTTGTTGTTTGTTTTTGGTGTCATGTCTAAAGAAGCTTTGCCTAACCTAAGGTCATGAAGATTTATTCTTATGTTTTCTTCTTAGAGTTTTGAGTTTTAGCCCTCACATTTAGGTCTTTGATCCATTTTAAGTAATATTTGTATATGTTGTGAGGTATGGGTCTTTCCTCCCCATAAATTGTCTTGGCACCCTTATCATAAATCAATTGACCATAAACGTAAGGGTTTATTTCTGGGCTCTCAGTTCTGTTCCATTGATCTATATGGAATGCATATAGACTTATGCCAGTACCACATTATCTTTATTACTGTAGCTTTATAGTAAGTTTGAAACCCAATGTTCTTTTAAAAAAGAATCAGCGACGGTGTTTTATTTTGCTACCACAGGCCTTCCCGAGCCTTGGTTAGATATTCTTGGGAAGTAGCAGACGCACAAACTTATTATTTTTCAAAGTTGTTTTGTTTATTTCATTTGCTTTTAAATAAAAGGTTTAGAAAGGAACTGTTTCCAAGCTTCTTCCTAAGGCAGTGAGTGGAATCTGCTCTAAAATTAGTAATACCGAGTGCACTAAAACCTGCTAAGCAAAACTCATGTTAAGAAGTTATATTTTCAGCCCAACTCCTAATGCCAGAAGTGAGTTTTGACATACTCCTTCCTGGGACCATCATTGTCTTCATTATCTTAGTGTGGTGGTTCTCAGAGTCTGGTCCTAGACCAGCAGCATAAGCTGGGAACTTGTTAAAAATACAAGTACTGGGCCCAACTCCAAGTCATTGAATCAGAAATTCATAAGACTGCTGGATTGAGGCCCAGCAATCTTACATCTAAACAAGCCTTCCAGGTGATTCTGATGCATGCTTAAGTTTGGGAACCACTGCCTTAGAGCATGCAGCTTGCTGTCAGCCTTTTCCTAATTCAAGGGTTGGTGCTGGGAAGACGCCTAGTGGTCTGCGATGTGGTAATGTATCTAGCCAGGAAGGAGGTGGTGCTTTCTGGAGCTAGAGGAGATCAAGAGGTCAGGTCATTCCAGAGACTGGCCTTGAGGGGGCAGAGGGCATTGAGACTGGCTTTAAAACCTATCTCTGTGTTGATTGCTTGGAGAAAGCACCATAGCCCAGCAATGACCAATAAAACTTTCTGCAGTGATAGAAATGATCTATACCTGTGCTGCCCAATACGGTAGGCACTGGCCATGTGTGGCTCTGGAGCACTTGAAATGTGGCTAGTGTAACTGAAGGGATGAAATTTTAATTTTACTTAATTTTAATTAATTTCAATTTCAATTGCCACGTGAGGCTGGTGGTTACCATACTAGACAGCTCTGGTTCCTGCTTTTCTCCTGGTGACCACTCTCTTGTTAAGATAGACTGGCTGCAAGTCAAGGCCTGTGATTCAGAGCTGGCCATGATTGGCCACTTTAAGGTGACACCCACCAAGAAGAATGTAATTTCCCAAAATGACAATGTTTTAAACCTGGGAGAATAAAAAGTGGGTACAAGACTATCATTGCTAAGATTTTTTTAAATTATTATTATTACATTTGGTAACTGACAATAAATAGCACATTGCTGAATTATAGCTGTAATTTTAGAGAGAGAGTCAGTGACCACATAAACCACAGAAGTAAAGATCAAAATTTAATTTAAGCCAGGTGATTATGTAGGACTTGGACAGTACTAAGGGATGACTCAGTTTAGGCTCAAACCATGGCAAAAAGAAAAGGAAGACGAAGAGGAGAAAGCGTACTATGGGAAAGAACATGGGATCTGTGCCACTCACGGAGAATGCCTCGTCATCTAAGTTTTATTTTTAGGCTTGTGAGTTTTAGACATTTTTTTCTGTGACTATTTTTAATCTTAGAGGTTTCCAAATCTTAAATTTGGAGATCAGTTTCATGCTGTCTGGGCTGGGAGAAGCATCTCAGCATCATATTTTTAAAACAAAAAGCAAACCCAGCCGGCTTCAAAGGAGGCAGTTGGCAACAGGTGAGGGCTGCTGCTCTTGAGCAGATGTATCAGGGTGTTTGTTGCACTGCGTTTGACGAACCTTAAGCCAGCAGGCCCCAACCTTTTTGGCACCAGGGACCGTTTTCATGGAAGACAATTTTTCCACAGACCAGGGAGAGGGGCGATGGTTTTGGAATGATTCAAGCCCATTACATTTATTGTGTACTTTATTTCTATTATTATTATACTGTAATGCATAATCCAATAATTATACAGCTCACCATAGGTTGGGGACCCCTGCCTTAAGCTCTTTCGTATTTGAACTTGATTCTGTTTACTTTTTTCTCCCTCTGTGACTTTTTCATTACATAACTATTTTCATTGAAAAGAATTTTAAAAACATAGAAGCAAAGCGAAAGGGGAGGATGGATACATGTCATTATACATTTGTCCAGACCCATAGAATGTACAACACCAGGGTGAACCCTAACATGGACTTTGGGTGATACAGATGCATCAGTGTAGCTTCATCAGCTGTAACAAATGTACCGCTGTGGTGAGGATGTTGGTAATGGCAGCAGGACACGCATGTGGAGGGGGAGAGGGTGTATGGGATGTCTGTGTACCTTCCTCTCAGTTTTGCTGTAAACCTGTGACTGCTCTAAAAAAAAATAAAGTTTTTTTTTTAAGGGGGGAAGAAGATCATTGGTAAACCCATCACTTATTGATAACAGCTGTTCAGTACATTGCCTTTTAGACTTTATATATCTGTTTATATCTATATAACTATATATATCTCTGTCTTATATATATGTTTGTGGGATAATATATGCATACCATTTTATAACCTGCTTTTTTATTTAACAGTATGTCAGTACTTATATGTCTACATCATTATTTGTGGATATGCTGGAATTTACTTATCTGGTCCCCCCGTTGATAGTTGCTTAAGTTATTATCAATAATTTGCTATTATAAACGTCACCCTAAACATCCCATCCCATGTTATTGTGGCAGTGTCCAATTATTTCCCTGGGATAAACTTCTAGAAGTAAACTCCAAGGATTCAAAGGGTATGGCACATTGTTAAGGTTTCTGATACACATATCAAATTACCTGCCATCTGTAAAGGTTAAGTTAGTTTATTTTTCCCTCTGCTTTCTAAAGATGAATTGTTCTGGCCTGTAAAATTCCGGCGAACTGCAGCCTATTTTTTAAAAAAATCACGATCCCAAACTGCAGGCCTGCCGCCCCTCGGGCCTGACGCAGAGCCTCCGCCCCGGCTACCCGCTTCCGGGCCTGGAGGGCGGGGCGGTCGCCGACGCTGCTGAGAGCAGCACGTCCCAGGGTCTTGTTCTCACCCTTCTGCGCTTTCTCTCTTTTCCAGAGTGAATTAGATGTATCCTTTTTCAGTACTGTTTCCCGCAGTGCACGGCAGAGCGCGGTCGGTCCTAGTCAGGTGAGTGCTGTGGGGCGGGATCCGGTGTTTCACCAGCTGCACCGCCACGGCCAGAGGCGCGGGTGTTTTACAGACCCCTCCTTCCTGCCGCGTTGTTAAACACAGACAATTCTTTTTTTTTTTTTAATTTTTTTTTTTCGAGACAGAGTCTTGCTCTGTCGCCCGGGCTAGAGTGCCGTGGCGTCAGCCTAGCTCACAACAACCTCAAACTCCTGGGCTCAAGCAATCCTCCTGCCTCAGCCTCCCGGGTAGCTGGGACTACAGGCATGCGCCACCATGCCCGGCTAATTTATATATTTATATATATATATATATATATATATATATATATATATATATATATATATTTTTTTTTTTTTTTTTTTTTTTTTTTTT
>RJWJ010029718.1:0-20400 GCA_004363605.1 Indri indri | reverse complement strand
AAATTATTCCATAACATCCAGAAGAAAGGAATCATCCCTAACTCATTCTGTGAAACAAGTATTGACTTGATAGCACAGCCAGGAAAGGACATAACCCAAAAAGAAAACTAGAGACCAGTATCACTTATGAATGTAGATGCAAAAATCCTCAACAAAATACTAGGAAACCAAATTCAACAGAACAACAAGATAATTCACCATGATCAAGTGGGTTTAATTCCAGGGATGTAAGGATGGTTTAACATATGCAAATCAATGAATGTAATTCACCACATAAACAGAAGCAAAAACAAAGACCATATGATCATCTCAATAGATGGAGAAAAAGAATTTGACAAAATCCAGCAAGCTTTTATGATAAAAACCCACAACAAATCAGATATAGAAGGAATATACCTCAAAATTATAAAAGCCATACATGCTAAATCCACAACCAGCATCATACTGAATGGGGAAAAATTGAAAGCATTACCCCTAAGAACTGGGTGGTGCCTATTGTCACCACTTCTATTCAACATAGTACTGGAAGTCCTAGCCAGAGCAATCAGGCAAGATATAGAAATAAATGTACCTACACTGGGAAAGAGGAGGTCAAATTATCCCTGTTCACTGATGATATAATCTTGTATTTAGAAAACCCTGAAAACTCCACTAAAAGACTCTTAGAATTAATAAATAAATTAAGCAAATGCTCAGGTTATAAAATTAATGTACAAAAATCAGTAGCATTTATATATACTAATAATAGTCAAGCTGAGAGTCAAATCAAGGGCTCAATACCATTTACAATAGCTACAAAGAAAATAAAATACCTCAGAATATACTTAACCAAGGAGGTGAAAGATCTCTACAAGGAGAACTACAAAACACAGAGGAAAGAAATTGCAGAGGACGCAAACAAATGGGAAAACATCCCATGTTCATGGATTGGTAGAATCGATATTCTTAAAATGTCCATACTGCCTAAAGTGATTTACAGATTCAACACAATCCCCATCAAAATACCAAAGTCATAGTTCACTAATTTGGAAAAAGTAATTCTATGCTTAGTTTGAAATTGAAAAAGGCCAAATAGCCAAAGCAATCTTAAGCAAAAAGAACCAATCTGAAGGCATCACATTAGTTGACTTCAAATTATACTACAAGGCTACAGTAACCAAAACAGCATGGTACTGATATAAAAGTAGAGACATAGACCAATGGAACAGAATAGAGAACCCAGAAATAAAACCATCTACCTACAACCAACCGATCTTCAACAAAGCAGACAAATACATACACTGTTCAATAACTGGTGCTGGGAAAACTGGATAGCCACATGTAGAAGAATGAAAAGTGAACACCTATCTCTTACCATATGCAAAAATTAATTCAAGATGGATAAAAGACTTAAATGTAAGGCATGAAACCATAAAAATTCTAGAAGAAAGCATAGGAAAATCTCTTCTAGATATTGGCCTAGACAAAGAATATATGATTAAGAACCCAAAGGCAAATACAGCAACTACAAAATAAATGGGGCTTAATTAAATTACAAAGATTTTTTGCATAGCATCAGAAATAATCATCAGACTAAATAGACCATCTATAGAATGGGAGAATTATTCACAATCTATACATCCAACAAAGGGCTAATATCCAGAATCTATAAAGAACTCAAACAAATCAGCAATAAATAAACAAATAACCCCATTAAAAAGTGGGCAGAAGACATGAACAGAAGTTTTTTAAAAGAAGATGGACAAATGACCAGTAAATACATGAAAAAAATGCTCAACATCACTAATCATCAAGGAAATGCAAATTGAAACCACAATGAGATATCACCTTAACCCTGTCAGAATGGCCATTATTAAAAAGCCAAAAAGCAATAGATGCTAGTGTGGATGCAGAGAAAAAGGAACATCTATACACTGTTGGTAGACTGCAGGTTAGTGTACCCTGTATGGAAAACAGTATGGAGATTCCTCAAAGAAATAAATGTAGACTTACCATTCGATCCAGCTATCCCACTAATGGATATCTACCCAAAGAAAAAGAAGTCATTTTACAAAAAAAGGCACTTGCACTCAAATGTTTATCACAGCACAATTCACAATTACAAAAATGTAGAATCAACCTAAGTGAGCATCAATCCATAAATAGATTAACAAAATGAACTCTACACCATGGAGTCCTACTTAGACATGAAAAGTAATGAAATAATGTCTTTTGTAACAACTTGGATGGAACTGGAGACCATTATCCTAGGTGAAGTATCTCAAGAATGGAAAAATAGTCACCACACGTACTCTCTAATAATTGGGAACTAAATGGTGGACACACTCAGGCATCATCCCCATCAAAAGAGATGTAAGGACATTGGAAATCAAGAAGAGGGGAGAATGGGAGGGGGTGAAGGGTAAATACTTACCTATTGGGTACAATGAGCACTATTCTGGCAATGGACACTAAAAGCCCCAATTTAAGCACTATATAAAAGCTATCTGTGTAACAAAATCATCCGTACACTCTTCATATTTTGAAATAAAAATAATAAATAAATAAATAAATAATGTTATACAAGCCTGGACAACACAGTGAGACCTCGCCTCTATAAAACTATAAGAAAAATCAGCCGGGTATGGTGGTGTGTGCCTGTAGTTCAAGCTACTCAGGGGGCTGAGGTTGGAGTATCACTTGAGTCCAGGAGTTCAAGGCTGTAGTGAGCTATTCTAGTGCCAGTGCACTCCAGCCTGGGCAACAGAGTGACACCCTGTCTCTAAAAATAATATAAAATGAAATAAAAATAATATAAAATACAAAAGTACCAGTTAATGATAATAGAAACTGCATCCCACCGTGTGGAGCTAGAACCTATCATGCAGGACTTGCCACAAAGGAGGCACCTCATTTCCCCATCTATAAGGTGGAAATGATAATAGTGTCTACCTCTAATGGTTTTAAGAAAATGAAAGAAATTAATATATGTAAAGCACATCAAATGCTGCTGGCACATACTAAATGACAAATTGTTTGTTATTATTATAAGACTGGAGACTCAGGTTTTCTGTTAATGTCCAACATGGATGGGCTGGCTGGTGTGCTGGATGCTCAACTGAACCAAGGCAAGTTTGCCACATTTGGCAGCAAGCTCTTAAGAGTTTGCCAGGGAAAAGGAGGAGTGAATATGTCCTATGAATCCATGTGGTTACAAGAGAGACTTTCATGGAGTGGTCATAAGTCTTTTCCCAAGGAGATGAACTGATCTTAGCGGAGAAAAGCTGGAGGTACTACTGGATTCCTAGGATCTAAGGAAAGGAATAAGAGAGTCATCCAAAATAGAGCCACATTCACCCAGTCTCGGGAATTGCAGATGAGATCTGTAGTAATGAAAAGTAGAAGGATGAAAGCATCATAAGAGAGTCAGTTGTCAACATAATCAGCAAATATCCATTGAATGTTTCTATGTGCCTGGCAATGTTCTGATGCTCAGCATATAGCAGAGAACAAAGACAAATCTCTGCTATCTTGGGAATTAGATTCTACAGGGGAGAATGGGTGGTAACCAGTAAAGAAATGAGTACATAAATAATAGGTTTGGGGTGGGGTAAATGTTAGTAAGAAACAGGGGAATAAGAAGAAAGGAGGAGTGAGGAGGGGTAAATGTGGTGGTGGGAGCATAAGGAACTTCTCTTCTGATTGCTTCCATTTTCTCAGTGCACTTGGAAGTGACATCATGGTGGCAGGTAAGGAGGAGGCAGAAGGTGTTGGAATTTTAAAGGGAAAGTATAAAATTGTCACCTAGAATCATGGAGTAAACAGAACTGGGACTTGTAGTAGGATTGTCAGGCAGCTGTAAGCACTCTCTTGAGAGCTGTGGTAATGATTGTAAAGTGACATGAATGAGCAGGTGTGTATGTTTTTCTTCAGCTGAGTTCAATTACCCTGGTGCAGGCACATGGAAAGTGGAGAAGTAAATTTATTCGTGTTTGAGGTTTGGCCAGGGGATCATGATGGAGGAAAAGAGGGAAGGGAACTTGAGCCTCTTTGCAAAAAAGCAGGGAATCTAAGTTGAGTATGGTGGGAAATAACTGCAAAAGAAGAGTGAGTGCTAGTTATCAATGGTTCGTTAGTTGTTTAAGTCATGACTAGAGTAAGCTGAACAAGGAGGAGGTGTTAGATGAGGAGAGAATGCTTGAAATGAAGATTATGGCAATGACGAAGTCCAGGAAATGTCTTGATAATTGGGTGGCTGAGGTTGGGTGGATAACACCATGAAAAGGGAAGGTCAAGAAATCTCTGACCAACAGGCAAGAGTAATGAAAGAACTGTCTGTGTGGATCTTGAAAGTTGCCAAGAATCAGGGCAAGAGTAATACAGAAGACTGATCATGATTCTAGTATCACAACTGTCAAGAAATGAGGAGGAATGACCAAGGGTCAGATTACGAAGGAGAGTAGTAGTAGCAGTAGCATAGCCTGACAAAATTAAATTTGAAGCTGAAGATGTCAGGGAGAGGAAGGGGCAATAATCTAGAAATGGCTAGAAGGTACAAAGAGGATGCCTGCCTTTAGGTTCAGCGATATAAGAGGTCTGGGAGAGACAGGGGCCACCACTTTAAGAAGCCATAGAGGGTACAATGTCTTCATGTCTTAAGCATAGAGCAAGGATTCAGTTATCAGAGTCAGAGAAGCAGAAAAGAATGAGGATAATGATGGGGGTGTTGCTGAAGAAGAACCATGATCCCTAGAAGGCTTGTGGTGAGCAGTGGAAGACAATGTCAGATTAGAGGATGTACAGAATTTTAGGGTGATAAGGGGTGACCTGGGAGGTAGAGCATCTGGTGCTGATGGACATAAATATGGAAGTAGAGTAAGATCAGCTTAGTCCCGATGTCCTGGTTTAGGCTGATTATGGTGGTGACTTTGCTGGGCAGGAAGGAGTGGAGGTATTGCTTGAAGAACTGACAGCCCTGCTCAGTGTCATCATCAAAATAATTTGATAATTTAATCACATTGGGCTAACTGGGCTGGAGTGGACCTTTAAACATCTGAAGCAGATAAGTTTCATTGTGTAAACACCCAACTCGAATCATTCAGAATAGCTGCCTGGTGCCTTAAGGTAAGAAAAGGCTGAAGTGGATGAGTGAGGTCCACAGTTATCCAGCAGTTACTCCTTATTTCTCCCTCCCCTTTGATAACAACTAATCTACCACCT
The DNA here is from genome assembly GCA_004363605.1 of Indri indri. NCBI lineage: Eukaryota > Metazoa > Chordata > Mammalia > Primates > Indriidae > Indri > Indri indri. The sequence continues at coordinate 15,201 of RJWJ010029718.1, read as the reverse complement.
TTCTTTATGGATTCACTTATTAAAGAAATTCACTTAGACGAAATCATGCAATATGTGGTGTTTTGTATCTGGCTTCTTTCACTAAGCATAATGTTTTCCAGGTTCATCCCTATTGTAGCATATATCAGTACTCTGTCCATTTTTATCATTGAATAATATTCCATTATATGGATATACCAAATTTTGTTTATCCATCCATCCACTGATGGACATTTGGGTTATTTCTACCTTTTAGCTATTGTGAATAGTGTTGTGATGAAAATTTGTTTACATTTATTTGAATACCTGTTTTCAATTCTTTTGGGTGTTTTTCCACAGCTAATAAGTTTCATTTTTCTCATCTATAAAATAAGGTACACAAAAGACCCTACCTCATAGGATTGTTGTAGAGGGTGAATTTAAAAATGATCATAGAACACTGACTACCATGGTAGGTACCCACCAGAAGTCAATGTTTTGTAAATGATGGTTTTTATTTGTAATGGATACAATCTATTTACCCAGAAAACTGACTTTCTTCCATTAAAAGATATTATAGACTCATGTCTTATTTTTTTCTACAAAGAGTGAATGTGTGAAAGGAAGATCATTCTTTACTCTTGAAAATAAGCAGACCATACTTCAACTTGGCTCAATGTGGCCTGAGAAAGCAAAGAGTGCTTGGGTCCCGATTAGAAGCATGATCACATCTCGTGAATTTGCAGCCCTTCTCTTACCAGTGACCACACTTCCTGCAAATGATTCCCTTCTAGCAGAGCTGTCCTTGAAATACCATTTCTGGTTTGTGTTACTGCCTTTTACCTCTCACCAAATTTGGCAGGGTCTCACAGACTCTTGCTTCTCCTCTATTTTTTTTTTAAAGGAAAAGGGGAAAAGGAAAAGAAAATATTAGAAGATTTAAAATATCAGTCATCACTTAGGCCTTCAGTAAGGGAAGGAAAAAGAAGAGCTTAATTGGTCTACAAGTGATGTGCAAGAGACAGGGGGCTAAGTCACTGACAGTGAGATATCTCAGTGCCTTGTGTGGACTATTGCACTAATTTCCTTGTCTGTAGGTATTTAAAATACTAAAACATTGATCTCCTTTTGTTCCCAACATAAAACATTTGGCTCAGCCCAAGTGATGACTTCTATCATGACAGTATACTTTCTGACCACTCTGGTGGGCAGTTTTCCTTCCTACCTTTCTGAATTCGTTTGCTTATTTTCTTATGTCATTGTTTGCATCTGAAACAATGCCTGGCATACGGAAGGAGGAACTCCATGTTGAATAAACTTCTCATTGACGTCATTGCCTTTCCTCGTCATCTCTTGATAACCTGGAGCTTGTTTAGAGTAGTAATGGAGTGCTAGTATTGGGCTAAGTGGGTTTGAATCCTGGCACTGTCACTTAGGACTCGTATTATTTTAAGTGATTTGCTTAGAGTACAGATAAAGATAATACTATTCATTCTCTCAAGAGATTGATGTGAGGAATAAATGAAATACTTCCTGTGACATGCTTGGAAAATGCATGACACACAATATGCTAGAGTGGTAGATGTTAGCTACTAGCACTATTGACTGCCAAGCCTTCCTAGCTTTGTTTTTTATCCATTCAGGTCTTATATATTCTAGTAGAAATTCATAATTCTTGAGAGCAAAGACTGTGTATTAGATATATTTAGTACCTACATACGTAGTGCATGCAAACACACACACACACACAGAAATGTTCTCTATCAATAGAGAGATATATAGATATAATGCTTCAAATGTCTTATATAAAGTGGTGATAGATAAACCCAGATTTTGAATAAGCCAAAAAGTTTTCAAAAACATATATAGAGATAAAAATAGGAAACTTTTGGGCAAACGGCAGTAACATTTCATTAGAATGTAATCTCCATGAGGGCAGGATCGTGTTCTCCAGAACGGGGAATGGAACAGAGTAGCCATCTCAAAAATATTAGTGGAATGAGTGATTAACAAAATTCTCACTGGGAAATGCCAGAAATTCTGCAGATGTTAGTTAATTTCACTCTCACAAGACTATAAGATATAGTCGTCCCTGTATTAGTTAAGAATGGAGATTGGCTGTGAGTTGTTGAGACAGGACTAATTATAGTGTAACAATAAAAGCTTATTTTTATCATTTAATGTAATGAGTCCACAATTCACTGGCCATAGTTTGGTGGTTCATTGTTCAGAACCAAGGTCTCTATAATTCCTTCTGCTTTTCCTTGTGGTCCTAAGGTGGTTGTTTCAGCTCTAGCTACCACACCCTTCTTATAATTGGGGAAGGAAAAAGAACAAAAGAGCACATAGCCCTAAAGGGCAGCACCCTTTAAAGAGGTTTCCTTGAAAAGCTTTTCTTTAAAGACTTCTATTCGCATCCCAGTGGGTACCCTTACTTGTGAGTGGAGAAGATAGAGGGTTTCTCTTCCTCATCTTCCTCTTCTTCTCCCCCACCCTCCTCTTCTTTCTCCTCTTCTTCTTCCTTCTTCTTCTTCTTACCTGGGTACATTGTTGCCCCCAACAAAAGCAGGGTTCTGTTATTGAGGAAGAAGGTTGGAGTGGTTTTTAGGCAGGTATTAGAAGTCTCTGTCATCTTTTCCACTTTGTAGATACAGGAAACTGAGGGCTCAGCCCTGTAGATTGGTTTTGCTGTGGCGTTTGAGGATTTTGTGTATCACATCACAGTGTCCTCTTTGGAAGACTCTCAGGACAAGACTCTCATGACAAAACCATCTTGGTAGTGATTCTCCAAGCAGTTGGGAGCTTGCAGAAGCTGTAGATTGTGCAATTAGTTTTGTGTCCCTCTTTACTTATACCTGTTGCTAAGAAGTCCCAGAAAGTGGAGAGAGGTCTGTATGACAACCACTGGGGAATATTCTACTATAGCTTCATTTTTCTTTCCCAGAGGTTTTTGCTAAACTACATGCATTTCTTCAAGGCACTTGAAACTACTATATATAAAAAAAAGGAAATAAATGAAGAATAACATACAAACACGCACACAGTCAGACACACACACAAATCCCCCCGAATATATAAGTTCATGAAATAGGGGGTCTGAGAGTTCATGTAATTAGCTTATGTTATGTTAGAGATAAGTCAATAATCTACCCCATCTCCCTGACTCCAAAACCAATTCTTGTCCCTCTCCAGCAGGGGTTCTCAACCCTGGCTGTACCTCATAATCAGCTAGGAGCCTAAAAGATTTCATGCTAAGGTCAAGCCCAGAAAAACTATAAATTATAACCTCTGGGGGTTGAGCACAGGAATGAGTATTTTTAAAAATCTCCCCAGATGATTCTAATGTATATCCAAGGTTGAGGACCACTACTCTTCAGCTTCTTTTAAGCAAAAAAAATGAAGTGTGGAATTCCACAAAGACAGTACCTTTAAAGAATTATTTTAATCTATTCTGGTGATTTTCTTACCTGTTTAATTTTCTCTTAGTGGAACCACCAATATATAAAACAGATGAAAGCAGAACTTTCTTGTGGATGGTATTGCGGGTGGGGTGGGGGGTGGTGAGGTTCTGGATTTCTCATCCCCAGGGCACTCCATCCCTTGCAGATCATCCCTGAAGCTCCCCCATATAGGACAATGACCAATCTACTTTAATACATCCCATGGAATAGATGTTTTAACAATCCAACAGACATTCTGACCATCAGAGTAACATGCATGATTGGGAAAAGCCTCAGTCCTATTGGTGACTGTGATGTTGTCTTCTCTTCTTCTGTATATAAGCCTCAAATTTACATCCCTCTACCTGTGGTTACTCAGAGGACAACCTGCTGAAAAGAGCTCCAGGATCAATAACAGAAATGTACAAATATTGCCAAGGTTATGCTTTCTCTCAGATCATGTGGCCTTGTGTGTGTGTGTGTGCGTGTGTATGTGTGTGTGTATTTTACCCTCACACCCCCAGGGATGTACCTAATTATGTGGACCTATAATGCAGAGTGCTCAAACTCAAATGCTTACAGAGGCCATGCAGAAAAGCTAGTATGTGAAGCTTCCCTGTTTCAGTGGATCCTGTGGAAAAGTGGAGTGTCTATGTTCTTCTTAAAAGCATTTATATTGCAAAAAAAATTCTAAGCTCTGTGTTGGCAAACAAATAAACAGACACATACACACATATTTTCAGGGTATATGATATTTAAGTGAAGTGCCTACTGAGGTGGAATTTATTTTATTTTACTTTATATTTTAGCTATATTTTAGAAGCCATCAGTTGCTTTGTTAGGTGGACTCAGATGGTGAATTTAGAGCATCATTATATTTTCAGGAAAGATTCACTCAGTTTTGTGATTGCAAGATGAGTGTACACGTATGAATGTGGAACTGAACATTTGGAGCCCTGATCCAAGCTGCCCCCGCAGTAGCCACTTGGAAGCTGGAGTTGATAAGCATGGGGACAGGCAAATTTGCATAGATGCCAAGGTGTCTCCTTGAAGAACAGGATCTAACTAGAATCTCCTCGACGGATTGAGATGGTCCCATTGACTGATAGGAATGAACCCAGAAATGCCCAAAAGGATCAGATTTTCCATAAGGGAAGAGGATGGACGAGTGACAGGGATCATCGCAGCCCAGATGCTCCAGTGTGACCACTGTCCAGGCCTTCTATTTTTCCTTCTCTTGCTGCCATTTGGAGGCAGAACTGTCCCCCTTAGGTGAATTCATCCCTCTGAACTGAATACTGTGGTAGAGGAGAACCCAGACTTACTGCCAATATAGGCATAGGAATATTTTCAGAGTTAATTGGGGTTGTGATTGTATTTGTGCCTTGAAGTTGGTAAAGCTGGACAGACGAGCGTTGGAATGAAGATTCTAAATGAAATGAAGACATATATTTCCAATGTACTCCCTCTTGTCAGGTTGGATACCTGGCATTCCAAAAGGTATCACAGGAACTGCAGAGAAGACTATGTTCTAGTTCCTGCAAAGCTCCGAGTTCAGTAGTGTGGGGGAGGGGAGGAAGTTGGAGGTTAAAGGTGCAGTGATGTGAGGGTAAAGTTTAGCTGGAAAGATCAAACAAACACTCAAATAACCGTAACTCAAAGCAGAATGAAAACTGCCTCAGAGCCGCATTTGTGACATGCCATTGACTCTCTTTGGAAGAAGAGAGCCCATGTGGTTGATCGCAGCTTCCCAGCATTTGGAATGGCCTAAAAGAATTTCATACCGGCAGCATGATAGGGAGGGTTGCAGAGCTGAGGAAACAAGAAGAGGTGTGGAGTGGTCTTGGTGGCAGAAGAAAATCAGCAAGGAGTGACTCTCTGAGTGGCCAATAAATAACACCCCATATTTTCCTTCCTAAGTTTTGAGCCGACTGAGTCCATGTAGTAGTTATACAAACGGGGAGCAAAGGATCAGCTTCGTTACTAATAAAGCTGATTGGAGCTGCAGTGTGGGTGTCTGTGCCTCAACTGAGTTCCCTAAGACTTGCTTTTTCTAAATTAAATGTCTCCACTGAGTTGAAGGCAAAGGTATCAGTTTCTGTCTCTCAGTGGCCATCCTGTCTGCCTCCCCAGGAAGAGGTTTCTTACGGAGTGGCAGAGGTGCATTCTGAAGAAAGATGGTTCTGAAAACCAGAGGATGGACTGGGGTTAAGTCACACTTGTGTCGTTTCTTTATAGAATTTTATCAATTCCCTGTCTCTCCTTCTTCAGAAGAAGCCATAAGAACAAAGAAGAGAGACCAGGATTTTTACTCTAATTGAAATTTTTTCATGGAAATATAAGGGCCAGAGAATGGAGCTTCTCTTCTCTCTCCTAATCCTTTATAAACTTCTCACCCCAAAACAAAGAAGCAAAATTAATCCTTCATTACTTAATTGTGCTCAAAGAGCTCTGCCTCTATCTCCATCTCTCCTTCTTTATCTGATTGTTACTAGCGTAGTCCTTTGCCATTTATCTGTGGCCCACCATGGCATCTTCAAAAATCTCCATCGTTTCTTCAGTGACAATATTTGAACAGGTGACTTGTTTTCTCTTAAATCCCAAGCCTGTTGGTGTTTCTTTGTGTTCAGAAGCACAAAGCAGGTTATCTGCCTTTTTCATCACACACTAAAGTTTTATCTCTCACTTGAGGATCATTTCTCTCAAAGAAACAAAGGTTTTATCACTCGCTAGAGTGTGCACACAAGATGAATAGAGAACAACAAACCCATGCTGAGATGCCGATGTTGGGCAGTCAGCTAGACACTTGATCTGGGCAATACAAATTTGCGTAAGAAGGGTGTTCAGCTCATTCCTCAATATGTGAAACTTCAGTTCAGTCTGTGAATTCCTGGGGATACATACCATAGCATTTATCTCTCTGTGTTATAAATGTGTTCATGTCTCTTTCTCCTTAACCATTCTTGAGTCCCGTGTCTTTTTAAAAAAAAAATTTAAGTAAGTCTGAAATACAATGGCCCATAACATACATTCAATAAATATTTGTTGAATGAATGAATGAAGAGTGATTTATCAGAGCAGCACAGCATGCATTTTGAGCACAGCTCATACAGTAATTGTTGAACCAGGTCATTTTAAAGAAATGTCCATGTGGCAGAGCACACCCTAACTCCAGACAAGTGTATTTTTACAGTCTGTCTGCAGTGTATGGAGTGGACACGTCCAAGAGTTTGTGGACAGTGACAATCCTGTCATTTGTGTTTTCCAGTATAAATGAAGTTTGCCATGTTGTATTTGCTGTCAGTCAACATGATTGGGCTATTGGGTTTCTGTAGTGGTTCTATGACTCAAGACCCCTAAACCTCTGGAGTCCTGTGCTATTAATGTCATTATGTAAAGAATTAGCAGGGGTTGTGATGGGAAAAAATATGCCATATTAGTTTCCTTCTCAAGGTCTTAGTAAAAACTAAATGTGTTCTATAGGGACCTCCCCCAAATCCTCTTACTTCCTGTCACAGGTCTTGCTAGAATTGGGCTCGGAGGCCTGGGGCAGAGGAAGACTGTCTCATGAATACTGAGGGATGTCAGAATCTGAGTAAAATAACACAGGGGTCTGTATTAATTTCCTGGGGTTGCTATAACAGATTACCACAAACTGAGTGTCTTAAAACAACAAGAACTTATTCTTTCTTAGTCCTAAATGCCAGAAGTCTGAAATCAAGGTGTCTGTAGGCTTGGTTCCCTCTGGAGACTCTGAGGGAGAATCTGCTATGTGCCTCTCTCCTCGCTTTTGCTGGTAGCTGGCAATCTTGGCATTTCTTTGCTTGTAGACACATTACTCTAGTCTTTGTGTGTACCATCACATGGAGGTTCTCCCTGAATTGTCCAAGTTTCTCTCTTTTTGTAAGGACACCAGTCATTGGATTAGAGTCCACCCTACTATGGTATAATCTCATCTTTATTTGATTACATCTGCAAAATTGTATTGCCAAGAAAGGCCACATTATGAATTCTGGGTAGACATGAATTTTTGGAAGATACTGTTCAATCCAGTACACAGCCCAAGAAGTTAGAAGGGAAATTCAACAAAGCAATCGAGTCCAGGGTCAGGGTACTGGACCTGGACAAAGAACCAAAATGCCAAAGCCAGGGAGAAGAGAACAAATGTAAACATCTGTATATTAAGGGGTGGGTTGACATTGACACAGATGTAAAATTAAGCATATTTTTATTTCCCAGAAAAGTCCACTTACATAAAGTTAAGAGTGAACAAGGTAGACTTTACTGAAGATGTCATAGAGGAGGGCTTTATACCTTGTACCTTCAGCAAACAATTTAAAATTCATGGCATATGTTTTATATTTTTTTCCTTCTAAACTGTTGTTGCTGACAGTTTATTGTTCTTGCCTTCGTCTCATTCCAGTCTATCTGGAGTTCTCCCTCTGTTATGTGTAAAAATTGAGTTCTCCTTCCAGTCCTTACTCAAAATTTGCACATACTTATTCATCCAAATGGTCTCTAGAACAAAAGCTCTGCTATTACCATTATTTAACTTTAGCAGAAGGCACTCAGGATTAGTGAATGCAAGTTTTTGTTTTCCATTGCACCTCTCAACTGCAGAGTTAGCTATTTTGATGGTGATGGCACTATTTTCATCTTCCTGTCCTCTATAGCACTGAGCACGGTACTTCCCACATATTAGGCACTTAATAAATGTTGGTTAATAATGACACTGTTGATGTATATCTGTATTTTTCTCTTTCCATTAAAAGTTTTTGGGCTGAAGAGACATCAAAAGTTTTCTTTTTGAAGTGCCCCTTTTCTGAAGAAGTTGTTAAGTAGCTGGGAAATAATGTTTTAAAAGTCACTTATTCCTCCTCAGGAACAAGTTTCTAAATATATTTGCATGTGTTCTAAGAGGGCGTCATTCAATCCAAAAATATTTATTAAATGACAACTTTGTGAACATTAGGAGACTCAAAGAAGTATGAGCTATAGTTTCTTTCTTGAGCAAGCTTACATTCTAATTGAGATTATTTTTGTGCGTGTAGGAGGAATATAAATCTTGTGGTTTGCTGTGATAGACCCAGTATTCAAATTCTCACTCTACCACAAAATAATGACTTGACTCTGAACACATTTTAACCTAAGACTGTTTCCTCATTTATAAAATTGGGATAATAAGAGTACACAATACGATTGTTGGAAGATAAAATAAGACAGTGTTTCCTATGCACCAACATAATGTGCACTTAAGGAGTGCTAGCTATTATTATGATTACTATTTGATATTAATGCTGATGATAGTAAGTGTTGTGAGATTTCTGAAAGATTTCATTTTTATCTGAAAAGATCAGGAAAGGTTGCACAGAAGATGGAGTTTTTGAGTTGGTTTTGTAAGAATGGGTAGGATTTCCAAAGGCTGAAGTAAAATAGTCTTGCAGAGATAATAGGATTATTACAAAAGTCTGGAGAAGACTTGAAGTAGGATCAGACCAAACTGTGGGAAGAATAGAGTATTGGGGAAAAGGTAGCCGTTCTAAAACGTTGAGAGCAAAGTTCTGTGGTCACACAATTGCATCTGACTTTGACTGTGTTTCCCAGGCCAGACTACAGGTGTTAGCGATGTGCTTTACATTCCACAGGTGTAATCACCAAGTAGACACTAGCTGTTAGGAATCAGGAAGCTCCAAACCAGTTGAACTCATCCAATTAAACAGGCCTAGAGCTCAATATGTTTCCTGTGAGCTGTTGCAAGCACACATTTGACTCCCTTCTAAAAGTTCAGATTAAAAGGAAGCAAACTTCCAAAATTAGAATTGTAATTAAAATTTGACTTTGATCAGTAGCTGCTGAGAGGGTCATTAAGAGCCATGAATGTGCTGACACAGGGGGTTGCTGGGCGGATGAGGTGAGGAGGGGAGTGGGGAGATTGGAAACAAATAAAAAATTGTTAAGAAGCATTATCGAATTGCAAATATCAATTATTATGGGTCTATGGATGAGCGATTATTATATTAAAAACATTCTTGGCAGGCAGCCCATATGGGCGTAGATAGCTGTGACTCCATCAGAGCTCAGCTTTAATTTGATTTTCGCAAACATGTTTTTAGTTTCTTTTCCTTTGATTGGTTTCAGAGAACACTGGACAACAGCTGGGAAGAAACGGAGTCTAACCCTCTGTGAAACTTGTCAAAAGATGATTTCTCCCTCCTGCAAAGCTTGGAGCACACCACTGCAGGAAGAGGTGTGAGGGAGAGGGGAGGGAAAGTTGATGGTGTTGGAGGATTCCCACACTGGGTGCAGAAGAGACAAGGCTGAGTGCCGTGTTCTCCAGGACCAAGGGAGAGATGAAAAAGCTGAGGGCTTGCTTTTGTTTTCCTGATAAAGAATAGTGTTTCGCTGGCATGAATGATGAGGGTCAATGTGGCAAAACAATGCAAGAAAGATAGTAGTTTTAGCTCTCTGTGAGCCAGCTGTGTGTTGTGGCTGCCAAAATGATGAATAAGACCACAGGGCGCAATTACAGAGGCTAGAAGAAAGGGATCATTCCCCTTTGCCTGCACACCTGGAGTGACACATTAACTTTTAAGTGCCTGGAATGCCCCCTTGTCTGCCTGTTATATCTCTAGTCCTCTTTCCAAAGCCAGCTCAAGGTCACCTCATAACACCTTTCCTGACTCCATGCTCACCAGGCAGACTTAACCATTGCCATCTTGTGCTGGCTCAATTTTACTAGTATATTCAACACTTTCAATTGCCATGTTGCTTATGTGGCCATTTGCCCTGGAGGGCAGGGTCCATGTCTGATTAGATTTTGTACTCACAGAGGCTGGCAGTCAGTAGGTGCTCAGTTCGTATTCATGGAATTAAGTTGAACAGACTAGCTGGGGCTCGTTTAGACATCAAGAAGAAAGGTGAAAGTACCTGAAATCATGTTGAAACCCATCTGGAACCAGGTCATGCCACAGTTAGCAAGTTGACTAGTAGCAGGTGTCTTCCTACTGGTGGGGCGGGGCTCATTCCCTCATGGGAAGAGCCACAGGAAGGGTCTACAGAGAGACTGGGAAGAGACACTCCAAGGGAAGCCATGGTGACTTTCTACCTTGTCCCAAAAGCAAGAACAAGAGAGCTATAGGCAAAGGGAGAGAATGATCAGGTCATGTAAAGAAAGGAATTATGAGTTTTCTTCCTTTCTGGCAGAATATATTCTTATAGTTTCAAAAGACTTCAGGCAGCCAGACACATAACTGAATTTATGCCAGAAATGGAAGCAGTTCTTGTGGATCTCAAAAAGTAATGCCAAAAACTGATGCCTCAAGGATGTTGGGAGCCAGAAATACCACATCATAGGCAACAGAAGTTAAAGTATTAATATAAGCCAAATCAAGAAGACTTGAGATTCCTCAGTCACCAGGAGGGAAGGAAAGAATGTGAAGAAGAGTTAGATTCTCTGACAGGGGGAATTCCAGCTTCTACTCACCGTATGTCAACTTATTGGTTATTGCATATATATTTTTACAGTTCTTTCTGCACAAACTTTGTAAACCATTATACAAAAGTGCTAAAATAAAAATTGAACATGCATGTACTATCTTATATTTCAGATATAGTCATGCCTTGCTTAATGACAGGGATATGTTCTGAGAAAAGAATCATTAGGCAATTTTATCATTGTACAACTGTCATAGAATGAACTTACACAAACCTAGATGGTTTACTATAGATCTAGGCTGTATGGTATAGCTATTGCTCCTAAGTTACAAACCTGTACAGCATGTTACTATACTCAGTAATATAGGCAATTGTAACACAATGAGAAACACACATAAACATGGAGAAGGTATAGTAAAAATAAAAGGTACAGTAAAAAAATTATAATCTTATGGGGACACCGTCTTATATGCAGTACATAGTGAACTGAAACATCATATGGTGCATGACTGCATTTTCAAAAACACCTGACAATGAGGGAGGAAAAGGAACCCCTCGACACATAGCAGCAACTGTGAAAGGTGTGCTGGTCTCTTAAAAAGTCATAAGAGAAAATGAAGAATAATTTTGAAGAAGACTGTGCTAAATTTTCACACATATGAAGGACTACAATAATAAAGAGGGATCGTGTCTGTCTACATTTTCCCAGATGGATAAATATAAGATCTGTGGGGTATCAGATAGAACTTTTTGATTGCAATTACTGTAAATTGACTTTGCCTAATTTTAGGCAAAGATCGAATTTATGAAAGCGTTGGGTGTTCATAGATCTCAAAGTTAAAGACTCTGGTCTTTTGGGAAATAAGGATCTTCCAGGTACTGCCATTGGGATAAATTTGTTCCAACTGTTTTTCTTTCTTACCTCCTTATACTCAGAATTTAAATCTCTTGGAGATAAATTTGGATCATCATAGCATGGATCATGTGAGTGCTCCTTGGCTAACAGAGAAGGAGACACCTAGACTAATGGTCCCATTAAGATAGTGTACAATGGGGAAGTACAATTCCCCAAAGGAAAACCAAGGTGCCTCCTTCAGAAGAAGGACTGCAATATGCAGAACTAAAACATTAGTCATCTGCTGTACATGAATAGACTGTTCCAGAAATTCCCTTTGACTCAAGGCACTCAGATGGGGGTTGAGTGACTATTTGTCAAGCATATTGTAGGAAAGATTAAATAATTGAGTGAGCAATTGGTCTACATAATCTTCTCTCTAACCCTGAAATGTTATGTCTCTATGATTTTAGGAAAAGAATCCAATCATAAGACTCCCTTTAGGAGAAAAAATGGAACCGTCTCTATTATTCCTATTCACAAGTTTATTTGCAAATATCCAGGATCAACCTGTATATACACAAACAAAAATACGCTGATACGCAATACACAGTGCAAACAGCTTGTAATTAAAGAACCAGAGTAATGCAACATTTTCCCACTTACAACTCTTCCCCACTGTTAGCATTCTCTAAGCCTTCTGTTATCAGGCAATTTAGTTATACAACAATAAATACATACACATGTGTGAGGAGATTTAAATACATTTTTCTAAATGTAAATTAAGGATCTTTATACAACTGCCCTGGTTTTGAGCCTAGTTTATATTGGCTAAAAATTTGCAGCTGAAAATAATTCCCTGGAAGGTTATTTCTTCTCATTTGAGAAGTACTAGAATGGTTACAATAGGATTCTTTCAAATTTTGAGATATTTGGGTTCTGTTACCTGACAGATATTAATGACGGTTTCTATACTGATTGTATTATGGAATCATAGAATTCTAAAGGTGGAAAACATGGCAAGATGTCCTCAAGAACATGTACTGGGGCACTAATAAAATTGCTTTAGATACGCTGGAGAGACACATAAAATTTGGGGGCTTAGGCTCTACTCAGGAAATGCAGCAGGTGTATCAGGCAAATGGTCTGACAGAGGTTTCTCTGCCATTTCTGAATGTGAGGACCGGTCTTCGGTATGTAGCCAGGGCTCTGAAATATTAGAGCTTCACTGACTCAGCTACTGAAATGGTTCTCAGCTTACCTGTAAAACTTACTTGAGGAATATTTCAAATGACCTTAGTAGCAGCAATCTACTAAGGCAATTATTCTCAAAGGTGGGGGAGAGGAAAACTTGGGGACATCGACATCTTGGGAATGAGGGGGAGTGTGTCATAGCTCCTAGGTGACCTCCATCACTGTGTCTTCCTTACCTTCAAGTTGAGAGTAAATGGTTTAGGTGGAAAATGATAGGTGTTTGAAATGGGTATGGTCCCTGGAACCTGTAAAGTATGGTGACCCTGAGTGTCCCAGTGGCTTACTACTAGGGAGTAAAGATTTAGTAAGACATCTTCTTATTCTTTTACAAGTTTTCAGAGTTGGGAGAAATAAATGAGCTAATCTTTATAATGTATGCCCCACAAAGACTAGAACAGAGAATGCATATGATAAATTATGTCATTCCTTTATCCCCGTCATCGACACTATTTCCTTAGGTAGCAATGAATGCATCTCATTGTCAAACGAATTTTGTTCATGTTTAAATTTGTACTTCACTATTATAACCAGGTATTTAAGTTAAACCTGCATTTCTAATACTAAGAAATTTCCCATCTAGTCTATGCATTTGAAGTCCTTAGCCATAGAGTTCCTTGTCCTATTTTTCTGGAGAGTTGAACTCTTTTTTCTCTCTGTTGCCTTGATGACTCTAGCAATAGCTGGTTGCCACTTGAAGGATCTGACTGGCTGACTCAACTATTTTCATGCATCATGACTGTTTGCTTCTGAAAGAAAAATGTTTTCTTGGAGTGCAGAATAAGTTTAGGAATATCAAAGGCAGTCTGATACTCAGCATAATTACAGTTTAAGTTTGTAGACCAGATATTCTAATCATCTACCTTTCATTGGAGGAGTGCCTGGTTGATTAAAAGATTTGAGGCAGCGTGCGACATAAACATCCCAGAGAGCATGTCAGAGAGATCTGGTACTGGAAAACAGCTCTCTGAAGTCAGAAAGTCAACTCCATCCAAATAAACAGCACCAGAGAGGAAAAGAAGGTTCAGACTTGATACTCATGTGTATGGATGACATTTTGGGGGGATTTTTTTTTCTCGCTTCATGACTTTGAGACAATAGCTGGATTTAGAACTGTGTTTCCTTCTACCACCTGAAAAAACATGAATGATGATGTTCAAAGTCCATGGCATTGGCAGGTTTATTAAAACTCCTCAAAATGCTAACTGAAACTTCACACCTTTATCTCCCACTCAGAAAAGCATGTCTTTGCGCAAATGAGTAAGACTGGCATTTTCCATAGGGCAGGGTTCCATAAAAAGTGGGTTTAGGTAGTTCATAGACAGGAATCAAATCACACTGATGCATATAATCACTTAATGCTATTTCAATTCTCTTTTAATTCTTCAGATTCTTCAACGAGAAAGACTCAGTTTGCTGCCAGTACTTTAAAATACCTCAACTCTTACTGTCTCTCTTTTGAACAGAACAAAGATCAGCTCTGACTTAGAATTCTCAGCTAGTGAAAATATCTAGCTACAATGTAACACATTGTCTGGCAATATTTTCTTATTTTTAAATTTATCTTGTATTTTGTCAAGTGATACTGGCTTTCCATTTTTAGTAGTGATATAAAGTTTCCTTCATAAACAAATTAAGTTAAGAATTGAGTTCACTTAAAGAAAAAGATTTGAGAAGATAATGGTGAAGATACGTCCCATAGTACATAACAATGCAGACATGCCGCAGTAATAACACAGACAGGGAGAAAATTCTGATAGTACTACTTCTACAATGAAATTTTAGGGAATGCTGCTATAGCGATAATCTTGAATTGGCCCTATTTTTTCAAAAAATAGATTATTTTCAACTGTCAATACTTTGTTGATCATTACTAGCAAATTTCTTATGATATATTTCACAAATATTTAAAATGTTCCAGTATATTATCCTACTCTGGTTTAGAAGTGCCAACCTATCTATGTAAACTTATTACCCGTAAAACATATAGAATTTGAACTATTTCCATTTTAATCTTTTGGAACATGTTTCACATTCATGATCTGTGCCTGTGCTCTTTTTTTTTTTTTTTTAACAGCAAATGATTCTCAAAGGGCTTTGTTGGGATGATGGCTAATTTTCTACAAAATGCTTTCATTGTCTTTTCTATTGTATCTCAGTTTTAGCTAGATGTGTGGACAGTCAGTAAACTATACTTTTTCATGTGGCAAAGTTCTTGCCCTTGGAATGTGAGTATGCCTCCTCCCTTTTCCCCATCTCCTTTCTGTTGGCTGGCAACTGGAT
>RJWJ010029717.1:0-20403 GCA_004363605.1 Indri indri | reverse complement strand
TTCTGAGTTTGGTTAATGTCCATTGCTGGGGAGCTGTTGTTCCTCTTTGGGGGTGTGCTTTTCGTTTGAGGCTTTATACTTCCAGAGTTCTTTCGCTGGTTCCTTCCCATCTGGATCAGTTGTTCCTTCTTGCCTTTAGATTTTCATTTGGATAATGACACACCCTGTTTAGTCTCTGAGCCAGTAGGTGGTGTTTGTGGGTGAGACTGGACCACACTCTTTATGATGAATCAGTAGATGCAGTAAAAGGGTGTGTAGGATGACCTCCCTGTCAGTAGGTGGCACTTGCGGGGAGGAGCGAGCTGCAGTGCTGTTTTTGGGTCCTGTATCCAGCTCTTGTTCCTCTAAAGAGGCCTTCTTGTGCCTCAGGTGGTGGGTGGGGCCCTGGGACTTCCAGGTGTGTCCTTATTCTCCACCTCAGTGGGAGCAGGACTGGGAGTGAGTCTGTGTCAGGCTGGGTTGGGTAAGCCTGTCCTCAGGCTCCACAACTGCTGTTAGCAGGGGTCAAAGGTCTGTTCTTTGTTTCTGCGCAAAGCTGCTGGGAGGGGCTGAAATGGCTCCACTCAGCTGAAAGTCTGGGCTTGGAGGGTGGGGCTGTCCAAGACCCACACTCTGGAGTAGGTCTTTCTCCCCTCCACTCTCCCCCTCTCTGTGGCCTCTCCCAGGCCTCTGCCAGGAAGCAGGACCTCAGGCCTATGGATCTCCCCAGGCTGTGATGTGGGCCAGGAGGATCGCAGCCTGAGCTGGGTGCACAGCCCTCTTTTGCGACGAGGGCTGCCACTCAGGCATGCTGATCTGCCCCTGAAGGCACGCACTCCTCAGTAGGCTCTTTCACATATCTCCCTTCTGTGCCCCAGGGCAGTGTGATCGTGACCTGGGTGTACAGGGTCTCATCTGCAGGCCTGTTCCCTGGGCCCTGGAGATCAATCCCTGACCCTGCCCGGGGGAGGGGTGCTGGTCTCAAAGCACCTACAAGGTGCCCAAGCTGGATGGATTTCACTCCACCTCGAGATTTTCCCCAGACTCCTGGAGTCCCCAGACAAGCAGTGCCTGGGAGGGCTAGTGGATAGGGAGCTCACAGTCTCAGTACCCCTCAGTCTGCTGTAGGGCCCCACAAAGGAGAGGTCTTATTCCTTGGAGATGCCTCCATGTGATGGCTAAATTGTCTCTCTGGGCTCCCACAGGTAGGGAAAGGGAGGGAGAGAATGGAGTAATATGGTGTCTCCTGATAGGCTCTGGTCTGTGCCCAGGGAGGTGCCCCGAGGGGGCTGGGAGCCTGCCACCATGTCCACAAGAGGCCACTGCTCACTGGTGGCAGCTGTCTCTGGGCTGGTGTCTGCTGATCTCTCCAACCACTAAGGAGCCTACCAACAGTTCAAGATGCAAGGGAGGGGAAAGTTATCTGTTCCACCTACCCTTGTCCCTGGTCTCCAAGCCTCTCGGGGACCTTTCTCCTTCCAGTTCTCCTCCTCAATGTCTTTCCATGGAGTCTCCTGTAGTTTCAGTCACCCTTCCTTCTGACCCTCACCTGATCTGTTTCTCTGCTAGTTTATTTTTTTCTTTTCCTTCTAAAATTTGTCTTTTTTGCAGAGACACTCTGACTGGTGGCTTTTCTCATCTGCCATCTTTGTTCCTCCCCCCCATTCAGCCTTTTAAAAGAAGAAAATCCTGTCATTTGTGACAATGTACATGAACCCAGAGAACACTATGTAAAGTGAAATAAGCCAGGCACAGAAAGACAAATACCACATGATTTCATTTATATGTGAAATCTAAAATATGTTGAACTCATAGAACTCATAGAAATAGAGAATAGAATAATGGTTACCAGGGACTGGTGGGGGAGGGGCAGAGCTGGAGAGAAGATGATCAAAGAATACAAAATTTCAGTTAGTAAGAAGAATAGGTTTAATAGTGCTATTGTACCCCATGGTGGCTGTAGTTCCCATGACCATAGTTGCTATGGAATACAACAAGGACTGGCTATTTATGCCACATTCCTCAGACTCTTCTTAAAGTACATGAAGAAAAACCTCTTCAGGGATTTTTGAAGTTGTAGCTGACACCAGGCTTTTCAAAGTGTGTGCTGTTTCTGAAAAGGATTACCACTCCATATTGTGTATGTGGCTATCATTTCAAAACAGGCAAGGCATTAAACAATACAAACATTTATTGCTACTTAAACTTTATGTTAACATCATTTACATCTCTGTAACTCTACAAAAACTCAAAAAGACCAAAAATCTCACATGAGTTTGTAGTGCTTGCTAACATGAATAACACTCCACCTCTATTAACTCTTTAAAGTGGCAAAAAAAAAAAAAATCAAACCTTCCTATGTGGACAAAGCCCAGACATACTGAAGCACAAATCAGCAAATTGCTACTCAGTAAAATTATTCTAGCCTGTCGTAAAAGTTCAGGTACAGAGACTAAGGTAATTACCCAATTACATTGCCACACCATACTTCCTAGGTCCTAATTTGTTCATTGTAAGGCACATCATTTCATTACAACTTTGCTGGGGGACAGAGTGAGAGAATCACATAAATATTCACCTTCTTAGATTTAACAATCATCTATATTTTCCCATGTTTTTCTTCAGTGGCTTAATCCAGTGTGGGGCCTAAGTTTTAGACTTTGCATAACTTATGTTTGGGATAGTGGCCTTTTCGTATCTTTAGGACTGACGCTATTATTTTCAGACATACAGAAAAATATTGATGTTCCATCTACATAGCCTTCATAGCTTTATTCTGTTTCTTTACTAAAGGAAGTACCCTGAAAGTTAGCCAAGTTCTCTTGAAAGCCAACAGCTTTCAAGAAAGAGCTGTTTGGCACCCAAATGACAATCCTTCAAATACATATATTCCTATGATAATTCTTCAAATACATAAATTGGTCACCCCAACTTCCCACTTTAAGATTTTTATGATCTAGTCTAGCAGTTTTTATTTCCTTGCATTGCATTGTTTGGTATATGTCAATCATTCTTCTGGAAATATACATATTTTTCATTTTAATGCTGCATCATAATGCAGTATTTTGAAGGCATATAAGTAAATAATTAAGGATCCAAATTTAAGCTAAAGATTCAACCCCCCCCCAGTAGTGATATTGATACAACCAATTTAACTGAGTCAACAATCACGTGATTAAATAATCTCCATGTATGAACAAATTCACATATCTTCAGCCAACGTAACAGTTCAGTAACTAATTCTTCTGCTTGGCAACTGACCAGAGTTGTTTTTCTTAATTCTGAGATACATCTCACCCACAAAAACATTAATATGTAGGGATAAGTATCTCAGTGTCAAGGGAAATCATAACAATATATGCCATATATTGATCACTTACTACATGAAAGACAATTTATAACTTTGTAATAGAGGTATAAAACTGAAGTCCAGAAAGATTAGGGAATTTTCTTAAGATTGACAAATAAATAACAGGGCTTTGAAACACTGTAAACAAAAAGTCTATAATTCTCTATCCACTATACCTGTGTTTCCCTAATCTGAGTGCCTGCACGTAAGAACTACCTGGGAGTATGGGTTTTGTCCAGTTGGGCAGGCCTGGTAATCCTTCCTACTCAGCTAGCAAACAGCAGATCAGGGTTTAAGAGCCATCATATTATACCACATTGGTAGTTGCTTGTGTAATACTTTCTCACACTTTTGCCATAATCCACAAATCTCATTCCACTAACTTTGAAAGGTTGGTTATTAAAAACAGAGTAATAAAGAAAAATGTTGTCACAATCTTAAGTATGATGAGGGTCTATGTGAATTTATAATAACTTTGACCCATGCAATGGGTCATTCAAATTACCTTTTAGAATTTGAATACAATATTCAAGTTACTTTTCAGAATTGAGTATTAAATCACAGGTAAACATCATATTTCTTGAGTGCTGTTTTCAAAATACACACTCAAATAAAAAATAAAAGAACAGATTAAAAGGAAAGCTAAGTAATTTGTACAAAGTCCTTTAACCAGGAAGGACAGGATCCAAAACCAAGTCTTTCTGACAAAAGAGCCATGAGCTTTCAAGGAGAACGGGCTGCCTATTGTGTCTGTTTAAGTCAATCATATTTACGAACACAGATATAAAAATCCAAATAATATTGTGGCAAATGGAGTTCAGAATACATTATCACAGAGTCTATATGAAGAATGCAAGGATAGTTTAAAATCAGAACATTTATTAATGTAATTAGTAATAAGACCTGATTAAAAGAGATATGCCAGTACAAGAGATGTCGAAGTCTCGATGAAGCAACTTCTCTCATTACTTCGCCCCTCCAAGGACAGAGTTTGTCTAGTCGGTGCGAAGTACAAGCGGCTGGGCAGGGGAGAAGCGCCACCCCAGGCCGCTGGGAGACTCAGCCCAGAAAGCGGCTTCTCTCCTTACTCCGCCCCTTCAAGGGTGGGGTTTGACCTGCCAGCGCGAGAAGGCAAGCGCCTGGGTTGGGGGAGGTATGTTCAGAAAGCCTCATCTACCCACAGGAACAAAAGGCATTCTATAATAAAGACACCTGCACCCAAATATTTATGACAGCACAA
The DNA here is from genome assembly GCA_004363605.1 of Indri indri. NCBI lineage: Eukaryota > Metazoa > Chordata > Mammalia > Primates > Indriidae > Indri > Indri indri. The sequence continues at coordinate 15,835 of RJWJ010029717.1, read as the reverse complement.
TTCACTATTGCAAGGATGTGGAAACAACACAAGCGCTTGTCAATCCATGAGTGGATTAATGAAATTTGGTATATGTTTACAATAGAATACTACTCAATTATGAAAAACGACGGCGATGCAGCACCTCTTATATTTTCCTGGATGGAGCTTGAGCTCATCCTCGGAAGTGAGGTATCACAAGAATGAAAGAATAGGCACCACGTGTACTCTCCATCAAATTGGCACTAACTGAGCAACACTAAGGTGCTCACACAGTAGTAATATTCTTTAGGGATTGGGGGTTTGGGGTGGGTAAACTCACAACTAATGGATGCGGTGAGCATTGTAGGGGGAAAAGGGCAAGCCTCAAATCATGGTTTGAGTGTGGCAAAGTCATAACATGTAACCAAAATGTTTGTACCCCCATAATATCCTGAAATAAAAAAAAAGAAAAAAAGTCTTGATGAAATGTGGTACCATACACAGCAACAACCTACCATTTGCGCAATGGTAGGAAAAAGGTTATAATTTATCATATACCCACTTAGCAGATACAGGGAATCATTAAAACTCACCTTTGTGGAAACTATATAATAACATAGGAAATGCTGAAGATATTATTTTCACTAGAAAATCAGTATTTGAAATTGCACATAAAATTACAATTATAGAAGAAGGCAAGCATAGAAGAAGAAGATGGGAAAACAACAAACCAAAATACTAAAAGTAATATGATAATGATGATACTGTGCAAGCATTATGGGTATTTTTCCTTCAAGCTTTTGGTTCCAATATTTCAAAATGAAAAATATAATCTTTTTTTTTTTTTTTGAGACAGTTTCCCTGTTACCCGGGGTAGAGTGCCATGGTGTCAGCCTAGTTCACAGCAACCTCAAACTCCTGGGCTCAAGCGATTCTCCTGTCTCAGCCTCCCAAGAAGCTGGGACTACAGGTGCACACCACCACACCCAGCTAATTTTTCTATTTTTTGTAGAGACAGGGTCTCCCTCTTGCTCAGGCTGGTCTCAAACTCCTGACCTCAAGCAATCTGCCTGCCTCGACTTCCCAGAGTGCTAGGATTACAGGCATGAGTCCCCGCACCTGGCCAAAAATATAATCTAATATAAACAAAAGCTTTTCATCATAACATAAAAAATGTGTTGAAGCCACTTTCATCATTCTTCCAACTACTTGTATTCATTTTCTTCTTCATCCTGAGGGCAATTTGGTATATAAAGAATGCATGTTTCCCATTGCGAATATTTCATTCTGCACATTGCCTGTTTCATACCTCATCAAGGGACTGCATAAAACACTGTTTACATGCACTTGGCTTTTAATAGGGGTCACATGCAGAAACACACTTTATCTGCTATCATACTAAATCCATTCCAGAAACAAAATTACATTCTGAATGTAAGACTTTCCAACTTTCTGTTTGATGGGACAAAAAGTTTTTAGTTAGAAGAGATTAAATTGATTTCCTTGTCTCATTCCACAGCTCAAACCTCCCATAGCCTCATGACCTGTAAGAATCTAAGCCAATATATTACATCTTTTTACATGTGTCACTCAGCCTGTCTTTTTTCTTGCAGAAACTAGGGGAGATTTAGGGTTTTTTTTTAATTTTATATATCTACTTTAAACCTGAAACAAGGGATGTTGCCCACGGGACATACATTCATGCCATTATCCTAAAGAATCCCACTGACCCCATCCTGCTGATAGGGACTCCAAGGGCCACCTACAGCCATCACTGTCCCAACTTCTTTATTCCAGCCTTCTCCTGTCTAGCCCCATCTACTTCCTCCCCTTTCTCCCAAATTTGTATTCATAATCCTGATAGACCCCAGAGACCAACCCTCAGAGGTAGCATCATATCTTAGAAAATGTGGGAATTCTCTGGTCAGAAAGACAGAGGTTTTGACCACTTACTAGCTAGGACAAGTTGTGTAACCTCTCACAACATTATCAAGGGTATCAATGTCTGCTCATATGTCTATTGTAAGAATTACAAATTGTCTACATGGGGCTGACACACAGTGCAGCCTCAAATTATGCAAGTTGAATAGTAAAATATTACTTAAATAACCACACAGCAGAAAAAAAACTAAAATGAAAGAGTAACCAGATAGAAGGGAATGATGGAAAAATTTACTGGCCATTTGTCTAGATTAGGGTTATAAATCCTCCTGCCATTAACTAGCTGTGTGACTTAAAAGCAAAACATTCTCCTCAATGGGCACCAATTTGCTCATCTATAAAGTGAGGAATCAGATTACACGATCTCTTAGACTCCTTCCTGCCTTAATATGCTCTATTTCTTTGTTTTCTTTTTTAATCATACCAAATACACAGCTTTCAAACCCTGCTCACTTCCTTGAGAGAAATCCTTAGTTCTTTTCTTTTCGCCTGATATTTCTCAACAGCTGTCACTTCCTTCACAGAGCTACAGAAAGGGCTTGTCATAGCCCCGAGCAAGCACGGGTGTTTGGCAGCCAAGGTGCAGAGCTGAGTGAACAGGGAAAGGTTGCTAACCTTTCCACCTTGAAAAGGGCAGCAACGCACAGTGTTTGATCAGACAAGGCTTTCTCCAGCCCTTCTGTCTGGACCCCCCTTCTGTGTTCAACCAGTCGCTCATATTCTACTTACAATTTCCCCTCAAGCCTGCAGCAAATTGGAGGCAAAGGGTCTGAGTGCTTTGTGCATTTGGGAACCTTTGCTGCCTGGCAATCCCCACCTGTCCTGCCACACTTCTTCTAAAGCAATAAATGTGCCTCGTCAGTGCTCACTTGGGATGCTGCAGCCAGTACTTAATCTGGGAATGAGGGAAGGGAGGTCCTTGCTCACTGAAGCAATGGCTATTTCCATAAATGGCTCAACAGGCTCTTCCTCAAGGACAGTAGCTGCCAGAGACAGCCCAGAAGCACAACTCAAGGGGTGGGGCAAGGGCAGGTGGTGGAATCAGCAGACAAGGAGACATGGATCCTGGAACCTCAAAGCAGACACCTTCATCTGTTTATAGAGAACTGAACCCCAACACTAGTTTGAACTAGTCAATCTGGACTACCCTCCTAGATCATAAAATAAGAAGTTACTCCTGCATTTATTAGTTGCAGGTCTTACAATGTACTTAGAAATACCTATTACTATTTACTGAATAACTACTACAATCCAAAAATCTTATGTGGTAGATGTTATCATCTTTTTTCCGGATGAGGAAAATGAGGTTCCTGGTGAGTAACCCTTCACCTGAGTTACCTAGGTTAGACATTAGTAAGTTATCTTAAATCAAGTTCCTTCATCTTGAGAAGAGAATTTGTGTTCCAATAATTTACGAAGGAGAAGCTCCCAGGAGAAACCAGTAATTAAGTAGGGAAAACAGGAGAGGGAAGAAAAAGAAGACAAACAAGGATAGGATTTCAGACAAAGTCCTGATCCAACCAGGGAGCTCCAGAGGAGAGATTTCACCTCAGAAACAAACCGCCAGAGCGAGGGGGCTGGGCTGACATGGCAGTCATTGGCTGCAGGCCTCCAGAGGGTTGTAAACCTCTGGCACATGCCGAAGTCGCAGTCTTCTCAAGAAGTGTCACAAGTATAGGCCATTAGAAGCAAAAGGAAGCCAAATCTGGGTGAAACACAGAAACTATAGAAAAGATCCACTCAAGGGGGGCCTGGGCAGGGCACCAACAGAGTACAGTACATAAGTAGACAAAGGAGGGCTCAAACCCAGCTCTGTCTTCATCCTAAACGCTTTCAACCACAATCTCATTTGTTCCTAACAGGAAAAGGCAAGACAAGCATTCATCACTTTCATTGTTTAAGAGATTGGAAAAATGAGCTCAGATTAAGTAATAAATTCAAGGTCATATGAATGATACACCACCTAACATACACCCCAATTCTCAGAGTCTAAATCCCCTTTTCTTTTCACCACACTGCCTGGCTTTCTGGAGCCCAGCAGAGGAACATCTAGGAGGTGTCACATGAGGAGCACTTGAAGGCATCCTTGCAATTAAATATTTCTCCCCAGAGTGTGTTTAAACCCACAATTAGAAATATATCTCTTGGGTTAAGTACTGCCTCTCCACGTGGCCTCTGTTGAAATGACTCTGCTGCACTGTGAAATGAAATGAAATGAAATGAAATGAAATGAAATGACATTTCCTGAGTATACACACTGTCCCTGGGAGAATGCAGATAGGAATGGGACATGGCTGGCGGAGCCCACAGACCCTGGAGTGGATGTTCTATGTTTATACGGCTGCAACCATCACCAAAGTATTAATACTTGGGGACTCCCTTTGATCCTCAAAGTAGCCGTATGCAGCAGTTGGACGAGCAACCTGATCTTCATGGTACAGCTGAGAAAACTTGAGTCCAGCAAAAGTTACACAGTAAAGAGTAGAAGAGCTATAAGCTGTACAATAAAGAGTAGAGGAGCTAAAATGGGAAGGCCACCATTGCCTTCCTCATCTTGAAGGCTGTCCTAGAGAACATTGTAACATCTCTGGGTTTTTCCCATTCAGAATTCTTTATTCCTCCCTTGATAATAGCACCTAATTTCTCTTTGACAAACAACACTCCCCCATTACCTATGATCTTGGGGTGGGGAGATCCACCACAGCATGGGGCTTCTGACACTGGCTGCCAGATCAGAGTACCCTGGTTAAATTATATTTGTTCATAAAAGGGCACATAACCAAGAAGGACCAATCAATATTTTGGAGATAATTAACAGGGGTGCTAGGAGGGAGGGTTTCTTTACTGCTAAGATTGTAAATACTAAGATCCATGTAAATTTTGAGCTTTCAATGCCATTCTTAAAACCACAGGGAGAGACTTTGCCTGGAAATGAAGATAACACAAAAGAAAACAGAGATAAAGGAATGAGGAATGGAAGGAGGGAAGGATAAAGGGATAGTATGAGACAGGCAAAAAAAAGAGAAGAGGGAGGGAAGGAGTAAAATATAGAAAGAGGGAAAAGGAGGAGTGTGGGGCAGAGAGAAAGAGAAAATTATTGGAGCCCCTCTTCTAGCTAAGGCTGAAGGAAAACATTAATCACCCTCCACCTCCCAACTACATAAAACCTTGCATTTTCTTATTCTTTAAACAAGTTTAAGTTCAGTCCCTGTCACTTTCAACCAAAAGAATTCTTACAAATACTATACCATACTATTTAACTTTCAGACATACATGTATATGTGTTTATCTATGAATATATCATCCATGTAATAATAGATTCCAATAAATGTTTTTAAAAGAACCATTTCATTGAACTATATGATGAATAACAGATTCCGAGAAACTACGGACCCAATGCAATGGTAGAAAATGCTAGAAATGAACTCCAAAGACATGATTCCAATTTCAGCTCTATAAACAGAGAACTTGGTGCAAGAGCCAGCACAATCACATACCAGTTCTGCCACACTGGACAAATCTTTTAATCTCTATGAGGGTCAATCTCCTTGTATGCAAAGTAAGGACATCTATTTGCCCCCTCACACTCTAGCTGTGAGAATTATTAGGGGAAAATGTGAAGACGCTACATGAACTAAAACATACTGGACAGATATAAGGGAATTATTACTAGGGCTGCATACCCCACTGAACTACTAATCCTTTGCTAAAGAGAGTGTGTGTGTGCGTAGATGTGTGTTGCGTGGTCATAAATGCAAAATGAAATAACATTTCAATGACTGCTCTCTCTTGTCACTCTTTAGCTTTGATGGGGTAAGTACTTTAAGATGTTCATTGGTTTGCAGTGTGCTTCCTGGGTGATTTCGCCCACCAAATATCATAGCAGAAAAACAATAATGGACTTTGACAGACTCTGAGTCAAAGCTGTCTGGACTGCTCAATACAAAACTCAATTCTATATATACTATTTCACCCTCAAATGCAAATGCTCCTGGCAGCATGTCCTAGTGGCTTTTAAAGGTTCTGCAAAATGCATGAGGTCTATCAGACTCTGCCTCTTTGAAATCCAGGTTACTGAGATCAGTAACCTGGGAGTCATCCTCTCTTTCTCAACCCCACCTCCTGTCAATCCAACAGCCTTGCCATCCTCGTTCATCATCAGTGTTCCTGAAATCAGTCCTTTATCACCTAACAGCCCCAACCCCAGAATGATTTGTTTCTAAAACAAATATCTGACCATGATACTCCTTGGCTAAAAACCTTTTAATAATGCTCTATGACTTATCAAATCACTTATTAATCCCTTAGTATGTAAATTCGACTTTCCATGATTTTGCCCCCACCTTTATCTCTGCAGCCTTTTCTCTTACTTCTACCTACGTGCACCTTATGTTCTAACCACACCAAAATATTACAAAAAACTTCCAAATCTGCCAAACTCTCTCATGTTTCTACACCCTTGCATTTGCCATTTCTTCTGCTGGGGACTGCTTACACCCTTCTCAACCATGCCTTCCTTGCCTGGAAAATTTCAAATCATCCAAAGAAGATGAACTAAAGAGCCAGTTGGAGGCTGGAAAAAAGACCACGAGTTCACCAGTCAACAACTTCAGCTCCTCTGCCAGTGGTCAGGCCAAAAAAGACATTGCCATGGAGACGAAAAGAGCCAGAGGAAAGTAAAACAGCCTGCAGAGGGAAGCCAGCCCCAATCTCATGCATTTGGGGATGAACACAGAGGAAGAGGGATTTAAAAGAGGAACATTATCCAAAGAGACTGAAACTCCCAAAAGCTATTTTCTAAGCTGGATAGAACTGAGATACCAGTAATTGGAAATTTTTAGTCCCCCACCCTCATCCTTCTTTCCAGCTTCCAAATGGCATACAGCTTTTGAGGATGATTGGATCAGTTATAAAAAGTAAAATTGTATATTCTTTGAGTAATAGAATAAAATCTTGGCCCAAGAACATGTGCAATATATTGTCTGTTCTTTACAACAGATTTATGAGCTGGACACCATTACTGCCCTGATTTCACAGATGAGGAAACTAAAGCTTAATAAGGTTAACTAAGTTTCCCAAAGTGAACAGTCAGGACTCCAACACATGTCTAATTGAGGCCAAAGCCACTCTTTTAACCACTGTGCTTAACTAAAGTTTAGAGTCGAATTGTGAAAGATAATGAATATCAGGCTATTAGCTCTGAGTTTTCACTTTACAGAAATGGAGACAAATAAAAAGTTTTTCAACAGGAAGGAAGATTATTATATTTAAGGTTTAGAAGAGTCACTCTCATGGTGATATATAGAAGAGATTGAACAGGTAGAGACTGATGCATGGAGTCCAGGTAAAAGGTTTATAAAAAAGTAAAATGTAAATTTTATGTAAAAGTCAGTGAATTTCCTCTGGGCCAAACTGTCTCCCAAAGATGACCTCCAAATTTGAAGATAGGAGAAGTGCAAGTATGGTGGTACCATCTATTGAGCCATGGAAGGTAGGCCAGGATAAAAAATATATATTAAAATTGGCTTTGGACACATGCCTTCCCTAAATATGAATCTCCTTGAAAATAAACGGGATTCCATAAAATTTCAAGAAATCATTTCCAAAACTCTTAATACTGAAAAAGAGCATCATCATCATTATGATACATATCTCAATTAATATTTTCTCAGCATGACTCAGAGTTGGCATTGCCCCAATTACTTCTAAATTTTAAAACATGAAAGTCCAAGTTAACATAGCTCATAAATTGAATTGGAAGTTTATGTAAGATTCTTTTAATCACTTTGGAAAAGTGAAAAAAAATATTTTTAACAGATGACTTGATTTCAGGTATATCCTTGTAAACGAGCGTTTGTGGTTATTAATAAAGTAATTATATACATCTAGATTTACAAACTGGAAAACAAAAGATTGTGATGAAATAATTATTTGGTTCAATTTAATCCAATTAAGTGAACTGATATTGAACAGGTGCTTCATGCAGGACACTTTGCTAGTTAATGGGATTACAAGGAGACTTGAGATAAAGTTTCTGACTCCTAGGATCAGAAATCTATGTTACTGCAGAAAGAGCATGACTTTTACAGCCATACTAACCTGGCTTTGAATCCTGGCTCTGTCTCACAGTGGTGCATGTCCTAGGGCAAATCACTCAAACTCTACAAGCTCCCACGTCTTCCGCTGTAAAGCACTCAAAGTAATATACTATACTTAACTTGCAGGGTTGCTATGAGAATTAGCAACAACTTAACTTGCAAGGTTGCTTTAACAATAGCAAAAAAGTAGGTAAATCCTGGTAAATGTTGACTATTAGCTCCAGCAGATATGACTAATTTACAAACAACTATAACAATGACCCTCTAGTAAAAAAAAGTATAGAGACAGAGTCATACTACTTTTATTCTTTCTAAGACATTTTTGGGGGTTTTTTCATTTGTTTTTTTGGTAATGAATGTGGGTATTTTCAGGGGGGAAAATTGGCAGAGATTGAAAAACATTTTCTTCAGTCATAGAATAAATTTTGTTAGATAGCAGACAGTCCAACTGGGAAAGGAAACTTGCCATTTATCAAACCAACCACTTTCTTATATGTTATATTATTTAATCCTAACTACAACCCCAAGAATATATTATTTTATTTATCTTACAGATAAGGAAACAGATTCTTGGGAGAGATTACATTATCTCCAAGAACACACAGCTGGCAAGTAGCAGAAGTAGAATCTAAACCTTTAAGTACCCTGTGCCTTGCATCCTTCGTGCTACCTCCCAGCCTATCTGGAGATGCCTATACAAATGATCTTGTAGAAGGTGTTCCATGAGCATTTCCTAATCTGAGTGGAGTTGAAGGACCAAGCTAGTTGTAAATGGTGTACAGAGAAGCTGTCTTTCTAGAGGAGTTGGTGAATTCAGCAGGATTTGGAGATTTGGGGTATAGGGAGGGCACAGAGTTACAAGGAACTGAGATGAACGTGAGTGGAACTCACCCACCTCCAAGTTACCTTAGGAATATTGGTGAATTAATTGATGCTCCTATAAAGCCTCTTCCAAAGGCAAAAAAACAGAGAGATAGTAAGATGGTTTTTAGTATACAAGTCCAGTTTCTTAAGTGTTTCCAGATGGCCACCTTTTCAGCCTTTCCACTTTCCTGATCTGCCTTTGAACATACTCCTTCAAGAACATGCTGTATCCTGCTTAAAATCATAGCTCCCAGAGATTAATGCAATGATCCAACTTGTGTTCAGTTTAAAATGAGTCCAAAGTGCTATCGCCTCCTTCACTTGGAACACTACCGAAATTAATGCAGCCTAAGATGACACTGGAGTTTCGTTTTGTTTTGTTTTTAGCAGTCATGCACATTTACTGACCCATGTAGTCTCACAAGTTTTATTTAAGAAATACATGTTTTTATTTGACAAATAATTCAATCCTGGTGTTTTCCAAAGTTTTTAAGAGATACCTATAAAGAAGACTACACAGTTCAGATTGTGACAAGGTTAAAGAGGTTTTAGAATCACAGCATTGTTTCCTAAATTGGGATGACAAGTTAAAATGTTTTCTTTTTGGTGATTGAAGAGATATTGAGCAACTGTCTGAAGAAGAGATCCATCCTCAATGTGGCAGCCTTTTTCTCCCTCATTTGTTTTCATTCTGTCTGCATCACAAATTGTACACAACTTTTAGGAGCAAGTTCTCTGGGAAAAAAAAAAAAAACTGATTAAAATGGAAAGGCCTCCCAAGAAAGAAATGCTTATATGGTGATCACAATTTTTTAAAGAAAAAGAAATGAATAAATCATGCCATGGATTTGTGCTGCTAGCTTTATATTTCTGAATTAAAGCTTTCTGAGAAGATTTTGCAAAGGTTTGTTTAAAAGCTTTGATATATGAGAAAGATTCATCCCACTTGGACTGCAGCTCCTTTTTAAGATAGTGTCTTAGTAAGAGTGAAGAGGGTGGTCTTTGTCTCTAACTGGGCTTTCTGCAAATATTCACTATGAACTGTACTGCACAGAGCATTAGCCTCATGATCTCTATAGACAAAGACAAAGGCGGCATCTAAATAGTTGTGTGAGAGAATTAATTGCAAATCCTTAATAATAGGCAGGGATATGAATAAGTAAGGGGAAATGAGGGTATTAAATTAAGGAAAAATGCTTAGAACCAAAAGACCATCTTTTCCCTTTAAATTCAGAATTAAAATAAATATAAGAAATATTTTAACTAAACTAACCATGCACTAATTTTTCCTTAAGCACAATTTTCAAGAATTAAACATTTACTGAGCAGCTACTCATTTCTTGAAAGTAGCCAAGCATTGGCAATCCAAAGAAAAATATGATAAGTTTCCTGCCCTCTAGTAGCTCTAACTTGAAAGTGATGTGCAATACAGCATATAAGAGTAATGGTGGGGAAATAAGCACTGTGTTGTGAAGACACAGAGAAAGGAGCCTGAAACCATAGGGGGCTGCCAAACAAAGGAAAGCCTCACTAGGAAATGACATATGAAGTAATCTTTACATATGAGTGACAGCTGTTCTGGCTGAGAATGGGGGCAAGGCATTGCAGGTAAGGTAAACAATGTATATAAAAAGAGTTATGAAAGATTTTTATATAGTTCAATATAATTAGTAAACAGGACAAATTCCATGTTCAGAGTGTAGGGTAGGTGGAAGGACTACAAGTGACAAACAAGAATAAAATGAAATCTTGAGGCCAGAGGAGTCGTCTCCAGCCAAGCCAGGTTGCCCAGCTATGGAGCTGTCATTGGTGCTGTTTCAGCAGTGGTTAGAATGATTCCTCCTGTACTGGAATTCCCTGTATGGCCTTTTCCCTCTTCCACTCTCTTGAGAGAAAAATGAAAACATCTCAGTTTCTGTAGCAAACCCTACAAGAGTATCTTAGCTTCTATGCGTGCTTCCCCCAAATTCTCAAGACATATGATAGGGTCAGTCTCAAATGAAACTGTGAAGTAAGGAAAGGAATGAACATTTACTGATCACATTCTCTTGGTCAGTCACTTTCGCATCCTATCTCATTTAATCTTTACAACAATCCCAAAGGGGTAAATATCACTGTGCCACTTTACAGATTAAAAATATCAATAAATATGAGTGGCATTAATGAGCACGTTCAAAGACAGAAAAATAAATTTTGCCAGAAGCCAAATGGCTACTAGATACATCTGTCTTCACAGGCTCTTTCCATTATACTGACTTGTGTGGTTTAGCTTCAGGATTCTCTGCCTTTCCTTTTTTGTAATGTTTTCCTGATCTCAACCATTACCCTTACTACAGATTCCCAGGGTTCTCATTCCTGGTGTGAAAGAACTTGATCCCCACATGATATGCAGATCTTAAATGTACAGTCACAATTCCCAGGCTCTACTCCTGAATTTACCTCTAGTAAGCTACATCATTCTATGAGTCATTTCTTTTCTCTGGGCCTTCATTTTCTCAGTTTTAAAATAGAAAGAAGGTCTGAAGAGTCTTCAGGGACTCTTCTATAGCTGATATTCCATGGTATGCTCCACATCTGTGAGGGCCATTGGAAGAGAAATAGCAATGCTTGACCAAAAAGAGGAAGCTCTCTAATGATGGAATTTCAGACACTCTCCCACTTTGGGAAATGGAGATTTGAAGCTGAGGGTAGTAGACTTGTCTGATCCCAATCAATTCAATAGGCATTTGAAGTCCAGCTTCTGAGTTCAAGGAGTTTTTGTTTCAATGGAAGAAATAAACCTATATAGACAATGGCTACATAGTAGAGTAAGTACTATGAGAGAGAAAAGCACAGGCATGGGTGAATGTATATAGGAGGCACCTACATTTAAGAGTTTTAGGAAAGGCTTCCCAAAGGAGGTGACAATTAAGCTGGAGCATGAAGGACAAGTACTTCTTAAAAGTTTTATGACAGGAAAAGTATGATTAAGAATGTCTCCCAGGCAGAAGAAACAGTAGGTGAAAGGCTGGGAAGATCAAATTAGCAGGATGATTCTAGAAACTGCAAGTTGTTCAACATGGCTAGAGCCAAAAGTCCACATTACAAAGAAGCAAGACATAAGTTGAAGACAGCAAAGTGGACAGGAGCCAGGAAACTGAGGGTCTCATGTTTAATGCCAAAAATTTTAGACATTATCCTGTAGATCTCAAGGGATGGTGAAAAGGTGTAATCAGGGATAGGTAAGTAGGTAACTCTCCCTTCATTAGCTTGTGTCCCTCAGATAAGCCCACAAGTTGGGGTCAAACTGCATGACCTTTTCAGTCTTTTCTTGAAAATCTTCTAAGTTGTACCTTTCATAACCATATTCCTACACCCTGTGCTGTGCAGACCCCAGGAGAATTTATTCTGTACATGCTAAGCATTTCTGCACAGGCCACTTCCCAAGCAAGACAGCCAAAAACTGCAGCACAAGCTCCAGACAAAATCTGCAGCTCTTGAATTATTCAGGGTACTATTAAAATGAGACTCATGACTCACAGGGCAAATTAATTTTAATTTTTAAACAGGCAACATTTTAAACTGTTCGTTTCCCTGAAATGTGTCCATCCTGACATTTTTATCATCAGAAAAGTAAGTAAAGCTCACAGTGGAAAGAGAGAAAAGAGCTGGCATGTCCAGCTGGGATTCTCTAATGCCTAGGAAGAGGTCCTCCAGGATAAGCAAGAGTCACATTCATCTATTCTTGAAGGCTATGTGTCTTGAAAATCCAGTATGAGTCTAAGAAAATCAGTGCCAGAAAATTCATTTTTCCTCTGCTTTTGTCATAGTGCCATGTAGTCATTCGCCTGAAATGCTAGTGCCTTCAGCCAGAGTGCTTTAACTCTGCAGCCTATTTTCACACAAAGGCAGGAGGAAAGTGGGGTCAATAACCTAAGCTACTGAAGCCTAAGAACATCTCTGTGAACTGTAAACTTCTCTCTAGCACAGGCACTATGTGTTTCTGTCCTTTGTGTTCCTAATACCTAACGTGGTTACTCAATTAAGCTTTACTGTACTGAATGGATTTCAAATGGAATACCCCTTTCAAGAAGGGAGTTTCTTTTATGTTTTTCCTTTTCTTCTATACTATCTCTGCATTCTATGGCTAGTAATTGAAGTGTCCTTGGCATGTCTAGTGGCCCCAGGGAAAAAAAATGCTGCCACTGCTGCCTAAACTTTGCCTGGAAAATGACTCCAGATTCTAGCTCTTTTGTCATTCAGATATTCAGAAGATCAGAGTGGCTTCCATGTGTAAAATGAAAGTGGGGAGGTCAAGTTAGGGGTAGGAAAAGACTGGTGCCCAAGATTTCTCCCTGCCTGTGCAGGGCTTTCACCACTACACTCCATGGCCTGGTAGAATCAGGAAGTCTTTCAGATGCTCGTCTGACTTCCTTCTCTGGTCTTTGCCTTCCTGATTGCTGGCAATCACAGAAAAAAGAAAATGAATGAATGTTTTCAAATAAATGAAAAAGCAAATGAATGAAAGGCATCTCACTGTAGGGACGCCACTCTGATAATCAATTTATGTATTGAGTATTATAATATTTAATCCTTTCAATAAGTTTGTGAAGAATAATTTTTATGCCTATTTTGTATCTGAGAAAAATTGAGGCTGAACAGGAGTAATTAGTAAGCCCAAGATCACACAGAAGAGCAGTGGTAGTACTAAGACTTTAGTCCATATCTCTCTGATATTTCTTAGTCATGGTGTTCCCTCATCCCTCGGCCGACGGGAGTTCTCATTTCTTGTCTGTGTGTGTCTCGTCACACTTTCTCAGAACGAGTGTCTGCCCCCTGTCATCACAGGCCTCATAGTCACCAGCATTTTGGAAAGAGCCCCAGTGTCCAGAAAGGAAGCTTTGTTGAGTTCCATTCTATGCACCCTTATCTATGCTGTTATTTCCAGACCCTTGATACTGTCTTAACTCAGGTCTACTAGTTCTCTGACTTAACATCTTTCTGTTGTAATTGGTCTCTCTGCCTCCTGTCTTTCCCTCTTCTAATCCATAGCCCACACTAATTTCAAAGATATGGCTCCAAAATGCAAATATAAACATGTCACTCACCTGCTTAAAACCTCTTACCTACTCTAATAAAGGTGTATAAGGCCCTTCATGTTCATATTCATCCTCATTCCTGTGGCTCTCTCTGCCCCCATTCTCAAATCCTGTGCACCAACCATATGAAAATACTGCCATTTCCCATACTGCAGCATACCTGTGAGTTTTGCATATACTGCAACACACACACACATACACACACACACACACACACACACACACACTCCTCCAATTAGTGAACTCCTAATCACTCTTCAAAACCTAGATTACATGTAATTATTTCATGAAGCCTCCTGTTATCTTTGCAGGAGAAGTTTAGCACTCTTTTGGGGGCTCCCACTGTTTTTTGAACATTCTTAAATTATAAAACCTATCCAATATTAATCTGCCATTTTAGAACTGTCTTAACTTTTCTTCATTATACCGTGTGTTCCTTAAGGAAAGAGGAACTGTGCCTGATTTGTCTTTGAATGCCAGTTTTCACATACCAAGCATTCAACAAACTTTGGGGTTAGGAATTACATTTGTCCCTTAGTATACCCAGACATACTCAAGTCACACAGTCGTCCCTTTGGAACCAGCATATACTAAAAGTCGGCCTTCTAAGTCCCTCAAATACTGCATTTTCAATACATTTTTGGATGAAAAAAATCTGCATATAAGTGAGCCAATGCAGTTCAAATCCATGTTGTCCAAGAACCAAATGTAGTTGAAAATAAATAGTTTAATAATTAATATATCAAGAAATGATAAACACTTATGTGCACATATACTAGTAACATTCACTGGGTGTCAGGCAAGTGGGACAGAGAAAGAGGGGATGGTTATATTCACACCTATTGGGTGTGATGCACACCGTCTGGAGGATGGACATACTTGAAGCTCAACTCAGGTGGAGCAAATATGTAACCTAAATATGTGTACCCCCATAATATGCTGAAATTTAGAAAAAAGAAAGGAAATCAAGATAGGTCAGTTTTACTCTCAGTTCTCTCAATAGCTTTGTGTGTTAAAAATCAATCTTCCAGGAGGAGCCAAGATGGCAGACAAGAAAAGCCGCCAGTCAGAGTGTCTCTGCAAAAAAGACAAATTTTAGAAAAAAGAGAAAAAAATAAACTAGCAGAGAAACATAGATCGGGTGAAGTTTGGAAGGAAGGGTGCCTGAAACTACAGGACACTCCACAGGAAGACATTGCAGAGGAGAATTGGAAGGAGAATGTCCCAAGAGGCTTAGAGACCACAGACAAGGGTAGGTGGATGGTTAACTTCCCCCTCCCTTGCATCTCAGACTGCTGGTGGGCTCCTGAGCGGTTGGAGAGACCTGCCGACACCAGCACAGAGACGGCTGCCGCCAGTGAGCAGTGGCCTCTTGCGGACACGGTGCCAGGCTCCCAGCTCCCTCAGGGCACCTCCCCGGGTGCAGACCCAAGCATATCGGCAGACGCCATAGTGCTCCATTCTCTCCTTCCCCTTCCCTACCCGTAGGTGCCCAGAGAGACAATTTAGCCATCACACGGAGGCATCTCCAAGGAATGAGACCTTTCCTTTTGGGGCCCTACAGCACACTGAGGGGTACTCAAACTGCGAGATCCCTATCTGCCAGCCCTCCCAGGTACTACTTGCCTGGGACTCCAGGAGAGTGGGACAAATCCCAAAGTGGAGTGAAATAGATCCAGCTTGGATACCCTGTAGGTGATTCAAGACCAGGACCCCTCCCCTGGTGGGTCAGGGATTGATCTCTAGGGCCTAGGGGACAAGCCTGCAGACCAGACCCCATACACCCAGGTCACCATCGCACTGCCCTGGGACACAGAAGGGAGATCTGTGAAAGAGCCTGCTGAGGAGTGTGTGCCTTCAGGGGCAGATCAGAGTGCCTGAGAGGCAACCGTC
>RJWJ010029716.1:0-20403 GCA_004363605.1 Indri indri | reverse complement strand
CTCGAGCAATCCTACTGTCTCAGCCTCCCAAGTAGCTGGGACTACAGGCATGCGCCACCATGTCCGGCTGACTTTTTCTATATATATATATTTTTAGCTGTCCAATTAATTTTCTTTCTATTTTTGGTAGAGATGGGGTCTCGCTCTTGCTCAGGCTGGTCTCGAACTCCTGAGCTCAGAACGATCCGCCCACCTCGGCTGTTTGCCAGTTTTAAATAATTCTTGAGACACTGAGAGTATTTTTTAATCAATTAGACTTTATCTGAGCATATGCTTTGGAATATATTTTTTCCTCAAATTTCTAAATGGTGCACAATTTACAGAAGCAACGTCCTCTGGCTGCCCTGCTATCTCTTTGCTTTGTTTGTCTCTCCTTACACCTGCCTGCCCTTCTGGGAATAACTCTCCTGCCTTTCCTAGGGAATTCGGTGGAAGGAACCTCGTGGTTGGCTTACAAATTGAGTGTGGGGCAGGGATGTAGATAGAGTGGAGAGGGGGTAGGGAGCAGCCGATTACTAGGATCTGGTTGTTTGTCCAGCCTCTATATGGGCCCTAAATGCATTATGCTTTCTGACCATTATTTTTGCCTGCAAAAATGACTTAGCTTATCTTAATACTACTTAAATGCAATTCTTTTCCTATTCCTACCCCTACTACCCTGCCCAAAAGGGGATTGAAGGGGAGATATTTTGATCCACACATGTTGATTTCCTGGATGTCCGTACAGGGAGTATCTGTAACATTTAAGAATCAATTCAGCCATTCATTCAACAAGCAACCTATTATGTGATAGAACTCTTCTGCCTTAGAGCCAAAATGCATTGTAATTTTTTGTAGTGTAGATGTCTAAGCGTTTAAGAAGGTCATTACTAAGGCTTGGCAAAGACTGCTGTTTTGATTTGTATATCCCAGAATTCAAGAATCTATTGATCTGTTATCTGACATATGGCAGTGACAACTTTGGAGAGTCTTTATATGGCACAGGTAAGAGATACTGGATTAAGACCCAGGAAACCTGAGTGCTAGTTCCAACTCTGCCAATGAGTAACTATGAACTAGCTACGTGATGCTAGGCAACCACTGCGTAGAGACTTTTCCCTTTCTGTACAAATGAGAGGGTTTGGAGTCAGCTGTCTTTGGTTTTTAAATTGTGACTCTGATTTATTCTTAAAATGAAAACACATTTTTTTAAATTTTTGGTATCATTTTGTAACAAATATATTACTTGTCAATGTTTTGCAAGACTAATAATGATGACAATGATAGATAAAGGACTTCTCTGGACTTTCTTCATTGTGGTGAATATATGGCGTAATCCTAGATGCTTACAAGACACAAATTGTACATTTTTATCTGTTAGTACAGGAACATCAAAGGAATGCATTCTGTCTTCCTACAGAGCCGACCAAGGTCTTTTCTGGGAACTAATATAACTTTGCTGTTTTTTTAATCTAATATTCTACAACAACCTTCTCTTAGTAATTATGCTGGAGTTTTATGAGACAAAAATGGGGAAGTTTATTATTTATTCATCTGTGAGGACTTCAAAGGAAATGAGTAGGGAAATACCTTGAATTTTGTTTTTTTGTTCTGTTTTTCGATTATATTTGGCCAATTTTGGCCCCAAAAGTTGTTTGAGACATTACATGGAAATTTATTTTGTGACTTTTAATGTTAGTGTAGATAATGTTAAAAATACATTTAAACTGGTGAAATTAAAGAAAGGATATTCTTAATAAATAGGGGAAACAATCCCATGATCTTTTGTGATTCTAGTACATTTCTGTAGCCTTGAAAATCTCTAGGTGTTGGTGTGTTGAAAAGCTAGTCTCCCACATGTGAATGTATTTCATTGTGGGAGAAGAGGAAAATTTGACTGAATTTTTCCTCAAAATTCTCTTGCTGTATTCCCTGATTAAAATCCCAAAGGGAATTGTCAACATTTTAAAACATCAAATATCATTTTTTTTTTTTAAAGAAAGCGTTAAATGTTTTCTTTTAAAAAAGTGCTCGTCAGAATTTAATGCCTCTATCTCAGATGTATGATTTATGAAACTTTTCTCATTTGTGTAAGGATGAGATCAGCATGAAAACAAAGAATTTTCGCATTGTGGGCTGAGTGCTGGTCACATGATGCAGATGCATGGAGATAACTGGTACCAAGCCGGTCTTGGGGAATTGCAGAAAAAGGCACCCACACCTTATTCTGCAGCATGTGTGCATTTTAAAACTAGGCATGTAATAAAGACTGAAAGTGTGTTAAGGCCACTGTTTTTCATTTTTAACCAAAAAAAAAAAAAAATTGCATATTTTAAAATTACAAACTTTTAACCTTTTCAATGATTCTCAGAATGTGGCTCCTGGAACCAGAAGCATCAGCATCACCTGGGAACTCATTAGAAATGGAAATTCTTGGGCCCATCCCAGATCTATAGAACCAGAAACAATCAGGGCAAGCCTGACAGTCTGTGTTTTATCAAGTCTTAATTCTGATGCATGCTGACGTTTGAGACCCACTGAGCTGTGATACAGATATCCAGTCAATTCCATTTTCTCATGTAATAAAACATTTCTGATCATTTTAAGGACAAAAGAAAGATTCAGTTTAGATTTCAAAATGCTTTCCTGGTTAACACTTTCCTGATTAGTTTTATAACCAAAACTCATGATACTGTATTTTACTTATTATTTGGTTATTGAGGCATAAACAAGTATTTTTAGTTCAAACATACATTCCTCAATTTATTTTTAAATCAAACCAATGGGTTGAATTAGTTGTTTATTTTCGTTTATTTTGCTATGACATTGTGTAGGGGTAGTCCAGTAGTTCTCAATTTTGTAATCACCCAGGAACATTTAAAAAAGCAAAAGATTCTAAGAGGCCTCGTCTCTAGAAATTCTGATTTAATTGAATTAGGCTGTGGGTGGCAGGTTTTCAGGCATCTCGATTGTTCAAAAGCTTCCCAGGTGATTATAATGTGCAGAGCTGGACTACAGCCATACGTCCAAAGATTGGCTCATCTCCGTCTGTTAAAAAAAATACATATTAGGTCTATTAGGTCCTTTCATTATTTTAAGCACATTTTTTTGTGTATGTATGATTAAAAAATCATTTGTTTTTCAATAGGTTATTAGTATTGTTGATTGCTTGACCATGTTATTGATCTTGTTTTATTACTCTTTCTTCTGTTTCTCGGCTTTCCTGTAAATCCTTGCTTACTCAAAGTGCAGTGCAGTGCAGGTACCAGCAGCGTCCCACTGTTTCAGCCTTACAGCTTCATTGCCTGCTTCTCAAGAGGAAGCCAAGACTCCGAGACAGCAGGGATTGCAGCAGAGAAAGAGTTTAGTGCCATGCAAGGAGACAGGAGGAAGTTCTAACATCCTCCCCCCTGAGAATTTGGGGAAAGGGGTTTTTAAAAATAGTTTGGCAGGCAGAAGGCTAGGCACTTGGGTCTGCTAACAGGCTGGGTTCAGCGCAGAACCGTAGGGTTGTAGAGATTGTCTTCTTTGCTGAGTCAGTTTTTAGAGGGGGTCGCAAGACCAGGTGAGTCAGTTCCTTGGTATGGGCCACTGGAATGCAGGACTTGGAAGATATCTCAAAAACTAGCCTTAGGTTGCACAAGGGTGACGTTATCTATGGGAGCAATGAAGAAAGCTAAGACTCTTTATGACCGTCAGCTATGACTCCTGAGTAGTGAGCAATGACAGGAAAGCAGGCTGGGGGACAATGGCTGGTTACATATGTATGTTTCCCCTACCACAGTTCCCACCTTTCGGCCCTATATTAGTTCATAAAGGGGCTTTCACCACATCACCTGGAGAGCTTGTTTCAGAAATAAATAATTTGGGGCCCCACCTTAGATCTGCTGAATCACGACTTGTATTTTAACAGGATCTCTATGGAATTTGTCTTCACATTAAACATCCTCTATAATCTAAAGTTTAAAATCTAGGTGAATTCTGTTTCTTTAAATTTTTTCCCTTAGTATCCATTGATCTGGTCTTAGCTACTTTTATGAACCAGTCAGTCCCATTAAACCTGTTCTTAAACCCATTTTTTCAGTAATTTAGAATACTAAGAGGTATTCCAGATCATTTAATTTGATAGCCTCACCTGGCAGGTGAAGAAAATTTGGTACAGAGAAATTAATGACTTGGCCTAAATTACAAAGGCTACTGATTTGGGGATCCATAGATGCATGTCGTAGTCATTTTTATTTTCCCTTTAATTATAAGTCATTTAAAATATTATTTTCATGATTTAAACTACTTGAAATGTGAGCTAACTGAAAAGACAGTCTTAGGTTACCAAGTAT
This sequence comes from Indri indri, assembly GCA_004363605.1. Classification (NCBI taxonomy): domain Eukaryota; kingdom Metazoa; phylum Chordata; class Mammalia; order Primates; family Indriidae; genus Indri; species Indri indri. The sequence goes on along the minus strand of RJWJ010029716.1, from coordinate 16,087 downwards.
GGTACCTATCCAAAAAAGCAAAATTTTAAATATGCACTGACGATTGTTTTAATGATCTAATCTAAATATTTTAGTAACACTAAGATTTCAAATTAGTTTATAATTTGTACAATTAAGTGAGGAAGTTGAATATTAAATTTAATATTTTGTATTAAATTTGTAGTAAATTTAATATTTTTTTGTACAATTAATGAGGAAGTTGAATATTAAACAATGGAAATGAAAGGGTCTACCATGTCTTTTTACTGCTTATTAAATACTCAAACTGTGTTCATGTGCTCCTGAGAGACCAGGTACTTTGTAACTAGAAATTAAAACAAAATTGTTTGGGATTGTTTAGTTCTTTATTCTGAGTTGCTTAGGATCTGGGGCTGTGCGTTATGCTTTTCTGAATTCCCAGGACAATTGAGCTCTAATTCAGGTCTTGATATTTTAGATCCACATTGACTTCATTTCATCACCTGTATTTCTGTTGTTGCACGTAAGTAGCAAGTACTAGATCCTTGTCTGTCAATCTAGTAGGAGAATTGCGTAAACATCTCCAGAGGCTGCTTACTAAAAATGCAGATTCCAGGGTCTCTTTAGCAGACAGGCTGTTATAGAGTCTGGGGAGAAACCCAAGAATCTGAATTTTTAGTAAGCATCTGAGGTGATTTTTCTGGACACTAAAATTTGAGAATCATTACGTTAAGTGATTAAATTCTTGTTTTAAATAGTTAAATTTAATCACCATCATCAAGCATTAACTGGGTACATAGTATATATAAGGTATTGAGTGCAATGTCTGTTGATATCCATATTATCCTATTTTCCTTTCCTCTCTATGTTTTTGTTTTCGTCTTGCCTTCCCATCTGATGATTGCAGAGAAGCTCCCCAGGTGGGCCTGAGCCGGCTATCACTGATAAGCAAATAGGGTTGAGTTTCTCATTACAGCTTCACCACCTGTACTACAGATGTCTGAAAAGAGATAACTGCAGCTACTTGTAGTGTAGATGAAGTGGTCAGTGCAGCTAGCTTGGAATGCTACGACAGCAACAACAACAACATTCTTTCTAACCACTCCTTCAAGAGGAGGTCTTTTTGTATACCACTTGGCACTCTTCAAAGTCCCAGGTGCCAAATGAATTTTTTGAATGGTATTGTTAATGTAGTCCTTTTAATATTTCATGTGTGTAAAGAAAGGCCTGCCTATGTAATACTTCTAGAGATTTCTATCAATCTTATTTTCCATAAAGTGATATGTTAGTATAAGGTATGTAATATCAGTAATAGAATATTTTCATCGTGCTCTTTCAAATGATTTTATTAGACAAAACAATATTTTAAAAGCAAAAGTGATTTAGAAATTTTGATCAAAAACTTCTGACAGGGTGCTTTGGATTAACATATTTTATTAAATTTGTGAATTGAATCACATTTTTTTTCCTTTGTAGTCAGCATTTTTCAGTTTTATTTCTGCAGTTAAGCTGTTCACTTCCATACAAATAAATATGTTTCTTCAATTTTTCTGAATGAATCAAAACCATTGATTTAGTAAATCAGTGGATTTAAAATATCTAGGGTTACCTATCTTTATTAACGGCTGACAGCCAACCTAAGTTTTTCTCCCAGTGTAAGGTTTTCACCCAGATTGTACTCTTAATTAGTTAAAGGTGCTAGGCAATTTTTCTTTTGGAGGTGGGAGTGTTAACCAACAACAAGTGGCCTTAATTTTCTAAATTACCTCTTCTCCTCACACCTCAAATCAAGATGTTCCCATTCAACAATGTAATTTTAGGGGATTCCTTGCATTTAGTGGTTTACTTGCAAATAGCCAGTCATAAATAACTTCAGAACACCAGGTATTGCCTAGAGGTGAAAGAGAAATGCTTAAAATGTGGGCTATTTTGTAGCAATAAAGCTGAGTTTTCCCCTAGTATGCCCACAGTTACAATGTTTTTTTTTTTTATTACTTTTTTTTCTCTCTCTTCCTATGATGGAATGAAAGTGTATTAATTTACTAGGCCTTAGATCTTTGTCAAATTTTACTTTTTCTAAGTATTATGGGGGTAAAAATGTTTTTGGTTACGTGGATCACTCTTGTAATGCTTGAGTCAGGGTTATAAGTGTGCCCATCACCCAGACAGTGTTCATTGTACCTGTTAGGTAGGTTTTCTCCCATCCCCTCCTCCCCACTCCCCTCTTGCTTGATTTCCACTGAGCTTTACTTCCCTCTGTGCATATGTGTGCTCATCCGTTAGTTCTGATTTAATAGTAAGTACGTGTGGTGTTTGTTTTCCCATTCTTTAGATACTTCACTTAGGGTAATGGTCTCCACTTCCATCCAAATTGTTGCAAAAGGTATTAAGTCATCCTTCATGGCTGAGTAGCATTCCATGGTATACATATACCACATTTTATTAATCTGCTCATGAATTGACGGGCATTTGGGTTTATTCCATATCTTTGCAATTGTGAATTGTACAGGTCTCTTTTTGATAAACTGACTTCTTTTCCTTTGGGTGAATATCCAGTAGTGGGATTGCTAGGTCAAATGGTGGGTCTTTGAGGAACCTCCATGCTGTTTTCCATAGAGGTTGTACTTATTTGCAATCCCACCAACAGGGTATAAGTGTTCCTTTCTGTCTGTGTCCACACCGGTATGTATTGTTTTTGGATTTTTGAATAAAAGCCATTCTGACTGGGGTAAGGTGCTATCTCATTGTGGTTTTAATTTGCATTTCTCTGATGATTAGTGACGTTGAGCATTTTTTCATGTTTATTGCCCATTTGTCTTCTTTTGAGAAGCTTCTGTTCATGTCTTTTGCCCACTTTTTAATGGTGTTGTTTGATTTTTTCTTGCTGATTTGCTTGAGTTCTTTGTAAATTCTGGTTATTAGCCCTTTATCAGATGTATAGCTTGTGAATATTTTCTCCCATTCTGTAGGTTGTCTGTTCACTCTGTTGATGATTTCTCAAATTTTTATCCTCTCAGCCTTATTCTCATTATCTGTAAAATGGAGACAACTGTTCTTGCCTTTGTGTGATCTCAATATAAAATGAGATAATGCTTATAAAGCCTGTAATGCGGGAAAGACACATAGTGATTAAAAACAGCTGCTGTTTATTGACCGCAGTATGCTAGGAGACAGGGTCTGACTATAGGATGACGCACTTGTCCCAGTTTTCCCAAGACTTGCCCAGTTTTAGCACTGAAAGTGTCACATCATGGGAACTCCGCTCAATTCTAGGAAAACCACAGGATGGTTGTCACCCTGGTGCTGTCGACAGAGACTCAAAATACAGTGGCTTAGAAAAGGTAGCTGGAGCACAAGCAAGCAGGGCCAGTATTCTGGTCCCACAGTGTCGGGACCCGGTGTCTTTGTCGTTCCACCTTTCCTGGTTTATTCCTCTGCCTGCGTGCGCCAGGTGTTAATCATTACCACGTCCTCATTCCAGCCTTCGGGAAGGTGAACAGTGAACCTGCAAGGGCATAAATTAGGAGTTACACCCAGCACTTCTGCTTCCCTCTCATTTACTAGAACTTATTTATGTGAGTAAAACTAGCTGTTAGAGAGGTTGAGAAAAGTTGTCTTTCGTTTTTTTGGCTATGAGCCAAAGTAGAGGAGAGGATTCCATTGCAGGGAGAGAGGAGGACAGAGGCCACAGCTGCTTCTCTTGTGCCGGTGCAAGGCCTCCCCCAAGTCCTCGTTTCCTGGCAGAGTCTTGTAGTTACTGATGATAATGGTAATGCTCTCGGGCATTTATAACACTGCTGTGAATGTGCGCGTTATCTAGCAAGATGGAAACAGACCCCAGATTCAAGGAAAGCCGTAATGAAATCTAACTTTGAGTTGCTACTTTCTTCCTCCAGCTGCAATACCCATTACTCCAGAGGTTTTTTCTGTAGTCAGAGTATGCATGTAACTTCAGTGCCTCAGGCAAACACTTTTGATTTATAATTTTGTTCAAAGGTAAAGCGATTGATACAATTAGAAGGTTCATTCATTCGAAATTAAATGAAGAAAGTGGGGCTGTCAGTAAAGGTGCATGTGGTCCATCTACATATCCTGGTCCAGGATCACAGTTGCAGTCGGTCACTCAGTAAGTATTTATTGAGCACTTAGTACATGGTTGGGCAATGGGAATAAAACAGTTACCAACGTTTACTAAAATCCCCATACTAGTGGAGCTTAGGTTACACTAGGGGAACACAGAAGAATAGATTTCTAAAGTAAAACTTACTTAAAAGCTCTAGTAATGATGCCCAATCAGTATTTATCTTGCCAGATTTATATTTATTTATTTTTTATATTGCCGGATGGCATTTTCCATTTCTTGTAGAAGGTGCTTTGAAGTGAGATAAAGTTTCTCTAACAATATTTGATAGAGTACCAAATTTGACCTCTGGTGACAATTATGATTGGTATATTTGCTCATGTTGCTGTAGTCCATATAATACTAAATGCTAGGGAAACTTAAAAATAGTGGAAACCTCGTCCATTCAGCTAGGCAGACCACATAATCCACTTTGGACTAAATCATCCCTTTCATTTTTTTAAATGGCCCAATTCGCCATATACAGACATGATTTTACATTTCCCATTAGCCCTTATTTTGTTTCTCCTTTATTGTGAAAACATTTTGATTTATTCTTTTTTAAAACGACTGACTGAATTGCTGAGCTGCTGGGATGATAGACTATTAAAAACATTCATACTGGTTTATGTTTTATGTGCTTGTCATTTTTTTCCTATGTTGCTCATCCTCACGAATGCTTTCCAGTTCAGGATTATTAATGATCTAACCTTCAACAGGAAAAACCAGAGAAATGATTCTGTCAAGTGGTGGCCAAAGGTGGTCCCCCCTATTTTTTGGGTATATTGGGGTGTTCCTGTATCAAATTTCAGCATATATGAATCATTGCTATCTACTCACAGGAGCAACATAGCTAATCTAATTTCTTTTTCTTGGGCTCTAAGGGTTTAAAACTCTTCTTTGGGCCAGGTATGGTGGCTCACACCTGTAATCCTAGCACTCTGGGAGGCCGAGGCAGGAGGATCACTTGAGGGTCAGGAGTTAGAGACCAGCCTGAGCAAGGGCAAGACCCTGTCCGTGCAAAAAATAGAAAACTTAGCCCGGCATGGTGGTGCAGGCCTATAGTCCCAGCTACCTGGAGGCTGAGACAGGAGGATGGCTTCAGCCCAGGAGTTTGAAGTTGCAGTGAGCTATGATGATGCCACTGCACTGTAGCCAGGGCGATAGAGCGAGACTCTGTCTCAAAAAACAAAATCACCCAACCAACTAAACAAACAAAAAAAACATCTCTTCCTTTGGCCTTGGAGGAATCACTTTGACATATGAGTGTTTTGCATGTGCAACATTTAAGTAAAGTACCACCCTAAAATCCTGATATTCTTGTTATTTTTCCCAAATTAATTCACATTTAAATGCCAAATGACTTCCCTATGGTGCGTGGGCACACCTATTAAAATTTTCTTGGTTTCTTGTCTTGAATGCAGGCATAGAAATAGTTTTTAATATAAAGAAAGGGTGGATTGATGTGTAAAGATGAATTTGTGTAGATTCTTAGAATTTTGTATTTTCTTCAAGATTTTGGCTGTGAAGTACAGTAAAATAGTAGCAGCCTCCAAGCAGCCAAGAGAGAATTCAGAAGAAGAGGGCATCAATACCGTCTAGCGTTAAAGAGAAGTCCAGTCAAATAAGTGCTGGAAAAGGGGCATTTGAACAGTGGGAAGTATTAGTGCCCTTAACGAGGGTTCAGGCAGAGTTGTGGGCGTGCCCAAGGCTGACTCTTATCATTTGGGGGGAACGTGGAGACCAGCAAGTAGAGACTGACGTTATGAGATGTTTAACTCCAAAGGGAGCGCGGGAGTAAGGCTCCCACTCAAGGGGCTTGCCAGCTGAATGGGTGTGCTGTAAAAATTATATACTTTTGGTAGAAATCTTCAAAAATCCAGAAAAAATATCAGCAGAAAGAGAAATTCCCTCAAGTCGACAATCCTGATTTACTACTGATATTTACTACTGATTGATATTTACTTTGTTGTCATTATAATCATTTCATATATACATATGTGTATATTATATACATAATTTGCTTTTTGTTTTCTTAGTGTTATGTTACAGGTGTTTTCTCATATTAAAATTCTTTTTAAAACATGATTTTTGATGGTTCTGTGATAATATTCCTTTGTAAAATACACTAAAATTAATTTGATTCATCTTCACCTGCTGGGTTCTTAGTTGTTTGTTGCTGTTTGCTGTTGGAAATTTATGCAGTGAATATGTTTGTACATATGTGTTGGTATTTCTGAGTTGCAGTAGTTTCATAAATGTAAAATAATGTTCCAGTTGTATTTTAGAACATTTGCACCAATTTACATTTTCATCAGCTACTGAAGACTGTGTTGTGCCTTTGCAAGGCCTGAGCATTATCATTAAAAATAACATCCTTGCCGGTTGTATAAAAGAGAAATCTAATTTGTTCATTTGTTCAATCATGCAGCTGTAGCCCTGCCAATACCTCATTTTCTCATACCAATACTCAGAACTGTTATGCATTTATTCCTTTTTATATTCTATTTATTTATTTGTTTGTTTGTTTGTTTGAGACAGGGTTTTAACTCTCTCACGCAGGCTGGAGTGCACTGGCGTGATCAGAGCTCACTGCAGCCTTGAACTCCTGGGCTCAAGGGATCCTCCTGCCTCAGCCTCCTGAGTAGCTGGGACTATAGGTGTGTGCCACTGCACCTGTTCAACTTTTTATTTTTTTGTAGAGACAAGGTTTTCCAGTCTGACCTCAAGTGATCCTCTTGCCTTGGTCTCCAGAAGTGCTAGGACTATAGGCATGAGCACTCATGCCCGGCCCCATTTTATATTCTTTACTCAAATTTGCAACGAAGCTTTGGGAGGAAAGTAATGGAACCATGCTTGTTCAATCTGCCATCTTGAACTGGAAACCCATGCTCCAGGTGTTCTAAACATTTCAGAAATATTTAAGGTTATGTAACTAAATCTAATGTTTGTAAAGGTGATTTTTTTCTTTGTTTTATACCTGATTTTTTCTCTTTCCAAATAATTATTTAAAGCTCAACACTTTTAATAGCTTTATTTAGAAAACATTTAATACTATGCTATTTGATTTACTTTGGAGAAAGTCTAAGGTAAAAAATTTAGTGATTTTGTTTTTCAGATATAGAGCCAATTTTTAACACTGAGTATTAAATAGGTTGTTCCTTCCTCATCTATTTGTGGTACTTCCTTCATCCCATATTATGTTTACATTTATTCAAGGAATTCTTATAGGTTTCCTTCTCTGCAGTATTGATTTTAGTATTCTTGGGCTAGTTCCATAGTTTCCAATTACTGCGCTTTAATGTATGTTTTAATATTTACATGGATGTCCTAAATTATTACTGTTTCTTTATCAAAAATGTATTCCTTCTTCTTGTGTATACTATTCTAAGTGAATGTGAGTATAATCTGATTTAAATTTCAAACAAAACAAACCATCCAGTGGGATTGGAAAGAAATTTATTCAAACTATTTATGATATGGGGAGGACTGACTTTTTTAGAATATTGTCTTTCATTAAAATAAAATAGTATTTCTATACATTTAGGAATTATTCCTATGTATATATCTTGAGAGAAAGTTCTTAGTATGGCCAAAAAATATCCTGTTTTGGTAATTTGAAAGGTATGTCATATACTTTATTGTTATTGTGAATGAGATACTTTTTCATCATATCTTACTTTAAAATAATATTTGTTGTTTTTATTTCATAGAAATGACACATGCCCACTGTGGATTACTTTGTAAATACCCAGTAGGAAAAAGTTAAAATTCCTTATAATTCATGCTATCTAGAGAAATACGTTGTTATTTTGGTCTACTGCTCCTATCTCTTTTGCTAAGTGGTACATGCTATATGTAATGTTTAATTATCCTAATTTTTAGTCAATAGTAAATCTTGAATGTCTTCCTATGCCATATTCTTTTTACAAGATTATTTTAGTGGCTGCGTTGTATCAATGTATGACAATTTAACCAATCCCCAGTTACGGGGAATTTAACATATCTTCAGAGTTTGCAATTAGTAACAATCCTTTCCTGCACTGATGAATGCAGGAGAATGCTTATGGAAGTTAAATATCTATTACATGTGTTGCAGGTTGTTTTTCTAGGATATCATTGCCATTGTATTTGTTTGTGGTACATTGATTCATCCACATATTTTATTTTTATTGCCTAGTTTATTTTATTAAGTTTTTTTAGGTTGCTTTAAATATAAATAGTATTATGGGCTATTATAATAACATAATTATATCAAAATATAAGCTAACTATATTATCTAATTATAATCATATAATAAAACTAAAATAACTATAATAAACTATAAGATAAATATTATGGGCTGCTTGCAGAAAGACCTTATTTGAAAAAAAAATTGATAAACTTTATTTTTTAGAACAATTTTGAGTTCACAGCCAAATCGAGCAAATGTATAGAGATTTCCCATTTACTCCCTGCCCCCGCAAGAACAACCTGCCCCAGAGTGGTACATATATTACAATCAGTGAGTCTACACTGACACATCATCATCACTCAAATCCCATAGTTTATAGCAGGGTTCACTCATGGTGCTGTACATTTAATGGGTTTGGACAAATGTGTAATCAGGTGCTTCCACCATTATAGTATCATACAGAGTAGTTTCACTGTCCTAAAACTCCCCTGTGCTTTACCTGTTCATCTTTCCTTCACCCCTAACCCCTGGAACCACTAATCTTTTTACTGTCTCCATACTTTTGCCTTTCCCAGACTTACTCATTTAGTTGGAATCAGACAGCATGAGACTTTCAGATTGGCTTCTTTCGCTTAGTAATGTGCATTTAAGGTTTCTCCGTGTCTTTTCATGGCTTGATAGCTCATTTCTTCTTTTAGAGCTGAATAATATTCCATTGATTAAAGCTTTTGGGGTGTGAGAGTGAGAGTGTGTGTGTGTGTGTGTGTGTGTGTGTGTGTGTGTGTGTGTAGTAACTAAGAATCATTTGACCTTTCTTATTAGTTTGCCTTGATTTTAGCTGATCCATCACAGTTTTCCATGAAGAAAATCTTATCCTCAGTAAATCTTAATTTTGTTTACTGCTTTCTAGTCTGTACACCTCATTTATTTCCTATTAATTACATTTAGATAGAACATCGAGAGAATTATGTTAAATAATCAAATCAGTAGGGGAATTCTTAAGTTGTCACCAGCCTTCTGGGTTTGAAAACCATTGGTGAGAGTGGATTCATGAATTTGTTGATTGCTTGGATGGTATTGCACTTAGAGTCTCAGCCAACCCTATCATAGTGTCACTATGTGAGAAATTGTGAACAAAGGGCACCCACTGTCTTCTCAACTAGACCCAAAACCCAGTGGAGAGAGCAGTTGTCTACCATTGACTCATTATTAAGCATATCTTGTTAAATAGACAAGCAGTGGCAGCAGTGGGCCATCGGTGCTGGAATGTCTGTTTTTGCATAAATCTTACCCCTGGAATTCATACCATGTCCGTGTAAAATCCGTAATTTTTTCTTCTTCAGCATTGTAAAAAGGCAACGTTGGAGAGCCACATAGGTGAGGTAGTACAGTAGAATAAAGCTTGGAAGGCTTTTTCCAAGATTGGCTACTTAATTTTCTTTCTTCATTGACCTTGTAATTATAGAGTGAACTTTGCTATAGAAACAATGTCTTCTCCAAATTTATTTATTTTTAAAGCCCTTGTAATAATTCAGGCAGCATTTAACTATATGTTTATAATGTGCATTACTTTTATTTATTCTCAATGCTATTATTTCAATTTATCTAGAAATACTTTGAAACTTTCCTTGGAGTGGGAGAGGAAAAATGCATCTGGTATATGTATTTTATGGTTCAGTCTTGATGTTGGTAGAAATCATTATTTGTCTGCTGTTGATCTTTTAGGATGCTTAAAACATTTGAATGTTGAGAAGGTATAGTTGTTACAACTGCATTTAGATGGTAGAATGTGTACAGATATGATGGTTAATATATGATAATGAGTAAAAGTAGCTAGTGAGTTGGCGATGTATATAGAAATCTATTTTGAGTTGTTCCTTGAAATAAAAGTGCCCAGTTTGCACAGGCAGTTGTTTAGATCTTTTCTCTATCTGGGGTCTAGTTTAAAGTTTAAGTATTAGTTATACTGAGTGGGCTAGAGGGTGTTTACACACTTCATGGTGCCCACATAATGACTTTAACTATTAAACGTATTTTGTTAACATAAAGGGGTAGGAGAAGTATCAGCCTTCAAGTGTACAGCCATCATCTGATTTACCATTTGCACCTGAGTTACAGGTAGAACATAGCAAGTATGATCTGGGACACAGTGATTCATCAGTCTCTCTTTCAATAAGCATTTACTGAGATATATTTGACCCTCTTGAACTTTTCTATTAAAAGTTTCTCTTCTAGGTTATGGAATGCATCAGCAAATTGATATAAATTACATAAATATTGACTGCCAGTATACTTATGGTATTTAGGTAAAGGGAAAATACATGTTAAAGATTATTTTTCCTCTGGAAGAAAATCTTTTCTGCAGAACTACTGAAGTACCACTTAAAAAAATTATTTGCTAAAACAATCTTTCTTTGGTGTACCTTAGTAATAACTGGAAATGTAACTGCTGAAATAAAATGATTTAAATGAGAGACACACATGCCAATATGCCTGGAAATCAAAAATCTTGGATCTTCATCCTAGGATTAACATTGACATTCAATTAGAAGATAACCAGATGTTTCATAGATATTTTATAGATATTATTCAAAGAAAAGATATTATTTATCATTCAACCTTATGGAAGTTTTATTTCCAGTTTTAAAGAAATCTAGTTTACTGATGCAATTACATGCTCTGAAACAGATCCATTTTTAATATATTTCAGTTTACATCAAGTTTACTTCCAATTCTATACTTAAATGACTGCTCTTTCAAAAGTAAAGAGGTAATTACAACAAATATTAGGATAATTTTAAAAGTGATTTTTTAGACAGTGTATTAGGTCATCATGTATTTTGGAACAAAACCTTTGTGATTATTTTGAATGGTCAGCATTGTATTCTGTTTTAAGTTGTTTTCTGGTTGTCATTACAGCTATGAAGTCTTACACTTCATATTTCATGCTCCTGTGGAGTGCTGTTGGGATAGCGAAGGCTGCCAAAATCATCATCGTGCCGCCAATTATGTTTGAAAGCCATATATACATTTTCAAGACGCTAGCCTCAGCCTTGCACGAGAGAGGCCACCATACAGTGTTCCTCCTCTCAGAAGGCAGAGACATCGCCCCATCTAATCATTACAGCCTCCAGCGCTACCCAGGGATCTTTAACAGTACCACCTCGGATGCTTTCCTGCAGTCCAAAATGCGGAATATTTTCTCTGGGAGATTGACAGCAGTTGAACTGTTCGACATACTGGATCACTATACTAAGAACTGTGACATGATGGTTGGCAACCGTGCCCTGATCCAGAGCCTGAAGAAAGAAAAGTTTGACCTGCTGCTGGTGGACCCTAATGATATGTGTGGATTTGTGATAGCTCACGTTTTGGGGGTTAAATATGCTGTATTTTCAACTGGCCTTTGGTATCCTGCTGAAGTGGGAGCCCCTGCTCCTTTAGCGTACGTCCCAGAGTTTAACTCACTCCTCACAGACCGCATGACCTTGCTGCAGAGGATGAAAAATACTGGCGTTTACCTCATTTCCAGATTAGGGGTCAGCTTTCTGGTTCTGCCCAAATACGAAAGGATAATGCAGAAGCACAACCTGCTGCCGGAGAAGTCCATGTATGATTTGGTTCACGGGTCCAGCCTGTGGATGCTGTGTACTGACGTGGCACTGGAGTTTCCGAGACCCACTCTGCCTAACGTTGTTTATGTAGGAGGAATCCTAACCAAGCCGGCCAGCCCACTACCAGAAGTAAGGTTTGCTGAACTCCCTAGTCTTTTTTTTTAACTATGAAGGTCAATTTTGATATTTGGAAGAGATAAGATTGGTTATTGGTCAATAACTAATAGTGCTCTAAAAAGTAATGAGGACACAGAGCCTACCAAGGGCCCTTTATCTGTGGCCTTGCCACTTTCCCGGAACACATTCTTGCTTTGAGTGAGCATTTCTGTAATACCACAAGGCCACTTTCCCATATGGTCTGTAGACTGGGTGGGAAGTAGATTTTTGATTAAGCAATAATAACTGTAGTATGGGAGGAGAATATACTTACATGGCTAGTTTTAATGAGTCTGATTTTGCTTTTCATTAAACAGAGTCCCCTGTATTCTATCCCAAATAGCAAAATCACAGGTATCTATGTTTAGGTTAAGTTCAGTGAACTCAAATAACTATAAACCAAGTAAATAGAGGTTCTTCTCTAGGAAGTCATGACTACTAGAAAGTTAACGTCCAACAGTGAAAATGAGGTAGTAACTTCCATCAAAGCAGGGTGTCAGCTAATTTACTAAGCAATGTAATTTAGTAAGCAAATGCAATTGCTTTAGAGAAAGCATGTCCTGTTGCAGTTTCATTTCAAAGATGGAATTAATGGCCCTTTAAGAAAATCTGTCTGTTCTCTAAGTCAAACCTAAATTTTTTTTTGCTGGTTGAGCCATCAGTGAATCCCTTAGTGTTCTGTTCTCTATCCTAGGTTTTTGTTTTTGTTTTTTGAATGAGGTATCTCAAACTAGCAGAAGTCATACACGTATATCTGTTACTGTAGCAGGTTTCCTACCTCAAGTTAATTTTTGCTGTGTAACCTCAAAATCCGATGCCATTTATCAAGAAGCTTAGGGCTTGCTGTAGGATTTTCTCTATTCAGACCACTTTTGCTATTGCCTCTGAAATTAGCCACTCACAGCTACTCTGCTACATTGTTCATTTCTAGCTCTGTCACTAATGTACTAAAAATTCTATCAAGGCCTTGATGAAGGCTAAATCCAGATTTTCTCACATAGGTATCAGTTGAGAACAGTCACGGGGCTGACTTTTCTCATGAGGCAATAAGGTGATTGGAAATACACGATCGTAGACTTTTCTAGTACAGACATTAGATTTATATTTAGGAAATAATACCCCGACGTATGCCATGTGGCATGGAAACATAGAAATGGCCAGACTGATGGCTGGTACACCTGTAGCATTCAGATAGATGCAGCCACTAGAGGCCATAAGGACACAGTTGTTCTGTGACATCAACTGGAACGGATAGGGATTAATCTCAGCTTGTGTCAACCATTCATGAATTTATCCAGGCTCATTGTGAGTTCTTAAATATTCTTTTCCAGAGTCACCTTGTAATGTATTACTCTCCTTCCTAAAGGTAGCTAAAATCAGATTTTAGAAGCAGCTTCTAAAAGATTTGGTAAGCCAGTCTGTCTTTACCTTACTTGAGTCATTTATCATATTATATAAATCAACATTGTTCTCTCCAAGTCTTCATATTTTCTCAACCGTAGCACTGCCCTTCTGCCAGCTTCGCTTGTTTTTTGTTTGAGTGCTGTATCTCTTCTTCAGTCACCTGACTGAGGCAAGAGTCAATGATGAAAAGGCATCTTCTGGTTGCCTTTTCTTTCCCTCCCATTCCTGCACATTTTTCTTGAGTTACGCAACTTGAATGACATGGTCTAAGTATAGAGTAATATTTCATACCTTTTTTTCCTATCTTGCCCCCTTCAATAAGATGCATAGCATGTAAGAATTTTTTTTCCTACAATCAAAACTTTCTCCCACAGATCCCTCTGCCCACTGATGTCCTAACTAGTTTGATGTTCTCACTATTTTGTTTTACTTTAAAAACATCTTTTTAATGGTTTTTGGAGCTCCACATAAGGTGTTACTCAGAATGTTTACTGATTTGCCATAATTTCTCCTCTGACACTGGCTTAGCCTGCTATCTGGTCCTATTTGTTTTTTCTCCTTGGGCTTTCTGTAGTGATTATTTTGCAAGTATGCTTTTTATTTGCAACAGTTGCTTTGCACCAGTTGGGTCACACACACACATATGGCATGTGCACGTGTTTATATAGTATCTGGACATAGGTAAGTATATTATTATCATTGAGAGTCTGTTAAATTATAAGCGTGAAGGGCTATTTTCATTTCAGTATGCCATTTATAGTTCTTAAATAGGGAGTATTTAGGAGAATTATAATGCCTTATTCTTTTGGATATTCCATACTCTGGTGAAGTTTTATATGCTAGGAACACATGTGTTCCTATCAAGATTTTTCTAGTAGATTTATCTGAGATAATAAACTATACTTTATGGTTAGAAAATTTAATGAGTTTCTCAAATGCCTGTATTATATACAGGGCATGGTTGTGATACTAAAACAAGGAAACCCAGCAAGTAGGGCTTGGAACACATGATTCACTAATAACAGCTTAATTGTTAATTGTCTTGGTACCTTACATTAGAATGGATTAAGTTTTCTTAGAAGTGATTTGACAGTGGGATTTGAATTTCACCACTTGGGATGAAAGAAATAGAGAAAGACATTTTTTAGAAGCTTTCATAATGTTTGAGTCTACAGAAACTTGATAGAGAACATCTAGTTCAGCTCAATTCATTTTATTTATTCTTTCCTTTAAAATACATAGCATAGACATAGCGAGTAGTCCATTCGTTTCTCACATGGTGGATACAAAGACCTCATCCAAGGCCACACAGGTAGTGTATGGCAAAGCCAGATGTAATATAGATTGTTTTGCTATTGATTAGGTATTTTGTCAAGATGTCTTGCATCTCTTGTCACTCATTTTAGTCAATTAGACACCTACAGTTGTGCACAAAACCATGCAGACACTAAAAGCTCCAACTTCAGCATTATACGTTTTATTCATGTAACAAGAACACTTGTACCCTCCAGTATTTTGAAATAAAATTTTTTTAAAAGGAGGAATAAAATATGTGCAAATAAATCAAAAAAAAAACATGCAGAGACAGTGGTCTCTCAGTCTTATTTATTTGACATCTCAAAGATTGTGGGGGCTTAATATGAGAGTCACATGAAATCAGATGGATTCTGACTTGTTATGCTTTAGAGATTCAGTAATAGAAATCAACCTAAATTCAAATGCTTTTGATTACAATGTAGAGTGAAGACACAGCGTGTACCTTGATAATAGAATCATTTTAAGATTCGTGTTGGAAATGTGCCTGGAGGAACCACTCTTCTCATGCTATCTGGCTGCCTATAAAGGCAGGTCTGAAAAGGTGTGATTAAGGGGAAGAGGTCTGAGTTGGATCATATCCATGCAGTGGCTTGTCTGCTCTGTCGTTGCAGGCCCATAGAGAACATGGATACAAATTAAAAAAAAAAAAAAAATTGTTACTTTGGTCAAGAAGGAGGTCTGTAAATAGGTCCTTATTTGAATAGGTCCTTTAAATATTAAAAGCGAATGAAATAATGACATCTAAAAGAAGTGATTGTAGTTTTTAGTAATTTTATTAGATAGTAGTAAAACTAATACCACCACAGACTAGTGCATGTTTACTTAGGAAGTTTGTCAGTTATGAAAATTAAAATGTTACAGGTGGTAATTTTTAGGTAATTTCCCATTGGCCGAAATGGTCTGGCCTACCCATGGTAGTTGATCTCTGACACTTTTCGGCTTCTATAGTCCTAAAATCTGCTAGCACCTAACAGATTGTACCTTAACTATTGTTTTTTTTACATGGCTCTCTTCCTGACTAGAATGTGGGTGCCATAAAGGGTGGATATCCTACTTAATCATTTTTGTACTCTGAGTGTCTGGAAAATGGTTGGCACTAGATAAATGTTTAATATTAAATGAACTGCATCAAATAGAAATAGTTGTCAAAAAATAGGTGATTCAGCTTTAGTGCAACAATATTGCTAATATTATAACCATTATCTGTTTATTCCAAATGTATGTCTGCATAACATCCCAGACATTAAGCAACCAAAAACCTGAGGCTAAGTTATTTAATGAATTAGAAGTAGCTACTCTAATGTTGTGGTTTTTTTTTTTTTTTTTTTTTTTTTTTTTTTTTTT